>PVJA010014960.1:7920-46485 GCA_004027025.1 Myocastor coypus
GGAGTCATTGGGCGGGGACTGCTAGAGTTTGAGACTTGATCCATGATCCCTGGGATTATAGGTTTTAGTACTGATGGGATTATGGGTGGAAGTACTTCCGGGATTATGGGTGTAGTCTAGGGCGGGAGCTAAGGCGGAGAGCCTGAATGTAATATAAAGAGAGACAGAGAGACAGACTGGAGCTCTAGCTGTTGCTGTTTAAGAAATTCCTGAAAGTGTACTTTTCATAAATACTGAGCTAGAGTCCAGGTTAGTATTAACTACACTGCCTTAAATCTTTTGTTGGAATAAATGCCTCACTGAATACTTGAAATAGAGGGCAATGGATGCTATCAAAGGAAAAGAACTGAAATGACTTCAATAGTGGGACATTTTAAATCTGGAAAGGCCCAAGGAGATAAATCCATCTTCTGGTTCTACTGGCACATTTTTCTAGAATGATTTCCCCCTCCACACAATATGGGCTTGTATTAGTAAGAGCTACTGTGGTCTGTTACATTCATAATTTAAAAAAATTCTAATTTCTCCCAGTCATGTAATATATAAGGTAAATTCTTAAACAAAACCTCATCCTTGGACTCTGATAGGACTTTGTTAGTAAATAAGGAGTTTGTAACTTGCAAAGTACTTTTCAAGATCTCAAGACAATAATGTGGCCACGAAAGAGCTGGATGACCACCTGAACAACCTGCACAAGATGGGAGTCCCCAAATCCCACGTGGCGGAGTACCTCTTTGACAAGTGTACCCTGGGGGACAGTGACAATGACAGCTAATGTCACCAAGGCAGCACATGCATCTTGGGGCAACCTTAACTTTTTTTATAAGCTGTACCAGAACTTCTACTTAATTCCTTCAAATAAAGAAATTTGGTACCTTAAAAAAAAAAAAAGAACAATAATCTACATAACCTGTGGCTCTCATGAGTTAAGGAGTATTTTTTTTAAATCTCGACCTCTCTTAAAGTCTGAGATTTTCAGTGGCCAACAATGTGTATGGAAAAAATAAAGTTGAGTTAGTACTTGTCATTAATCTTCCCTTCCTCATTACCCTATGACAACAATGGTGTGATGAATATTTTGTGTTTTCTCAGATGGATTTGCCCCTCAACTTCAATCTATCACAGCTCTGGTTCTTTGAGAATATATGATTCTGACACATTCAAGTCTGCCTTTTAATAGCTCACACCCCTCTTCAGTCATGTCACAGGGCTCCCAGTATCTTGCCCCTTTTGGTCTCATGCAAAGTCCTGCTAACGAGTCTCCCTGCATCTCTTCTTGCTCCCTCTCAGCCCAGTCCCCACACAAATCAGCACAGTCACATTTAGTGAAAGGCCATAAGTTGTGAAAGAGAGCAAAGCAGCCCCTGACAGTATGGGGCTGGCCTGGCACTAGAAGCTCAACACTAACAAGCCCTGATGTTCTCCAGTGGATCATAAATAATCTCACACAGCATCAACATCAGATGAGGCTGCTCTGAGGTAATAGATCAAGACAAAAATTGACAGCTCCCTAACCATGTTTGAACACAGATAAAAGACAAGCATTGTTAAGCCACAAAAATGTCAAACATTGTCCCTGGTCCAGATGATGATAATTGTTGTCTTCTTTATTAAAAAAAAAAATTGCTACTCTAACTTTACCTCATTCCTCATTTATTTATAAATATAAGATTTATTATGAATCCTAACCATAGAATTGCTTCATATCACAGCACTTATACAAGTACAGCTACCAGGCCTTGACACTTCTTCAAATCACATAGAACAAACTCAGACTCCATAAAGCACAACATCATTTTAGGGAGATGCAACAAGCTTCTTCTTGGGATTTTGCTCTTGCTTCAGTGATCACTAACCCAAATTTATTGAACCAGAGGCAAGTTCCTTGTGGTCTTGAATGTAAAACATGGGCCTGAGCTTAAAGCTCAACAACACCTCTTACTGCAAGCCAAGTTATTCAACTTCTGTGAGCCTAAGTTTCCTTATTTATAAAATGGGAATACTTTCATCATATCTACCTCCTTTAATTTTATGGTTTTTAAAATCATATATACAATGTTTGTAGAATATGTTATTTAAAACACATCTGACAATTCCTGTTTAAATTGATAGTCAGAGTCACCACCATCTCAAAAATGTCTTTGTTAGGGCCAACCTGATACCTGAGGGACTAAAGCACCTACTTAGACACAGCGTAGCAGCTGGGTTTGATCCCCAGGTGCCATGCTAGCCCTGCCCCCATGGATCACTGAGACAGTGACAGAGACTGGGCAAGGTGGCACTTGCATGTAATCCCAGCACTTCAGAGGCTGAAAACAAGAGAATCACTCCGAGTCTGATCTACGTGGTGAGACCCTGTACACCCTGTCCTTAATACAGAAAGAAAGACAAAAAATAATGCCTGTGTTATTTGCCTACTATCTACTTCTTCAATCTCATGGAACCTAAATTTTCCTTTATACAATATGGGGTAATAGTATCGATGGGAATTATTTCAATTTCAATATTCCCAAAACCAAGTAAGTTTAATGAGTATACTTGGCTCTGTTTGTGGGATATTTTCCAACAGCAGTGCTCAGTAGCTACAATACGTATGTATATATTCTTTCTTTAAGCAAATTATTACTATTGTGGGTTTCTGGGGTGTTTTAATTTCTAAACTAAAGAGATTAAATTTCCCCCTTTAAATTACAGAGATGGAAAACACATAGCTGTAGGACAGTATCTCAACAAATAGAAAATCAGTAAACACTTGATGAGTAAATGAAGTACTCATTTCAAATTTTTAAATTTTGCAATATGTTTCATGAAGATGATCTCATGTGATAGTATTATAACAAGAGTTATAAAATTTGAGTTTGCAAATTCATGCTATTATAATATAATTTAGTATGTTTTATACTTAGATTCTAATTTTTTTTTTCTGGAAAAAAAGCTCTATAACTATAAAAGCCACTATGTTACTTAACTGGATCATCTCTCAGTATGTTCTGATTTGAGATGCAGGAGAGGTTTATCTCAGAGGATCTCAAATATTTATGATTAAAAGAAAGTCAGCAAAATATTCCATACTATATCATTTTAACAGAAATGTCGTTTATTACACAGGTAAGCCACTACTGTATTTTAGATAGTGGTTTATTTTCCCAGATAAATAGAAAAAAAATTTTGGAATAGATGGTTCCATCCTGTTGTATTACAGATGTAATGGTTCACACCATATACAACAGAACCAATTAATATTCCCAGGACTGGTGAGGAGCTCCTTGGTGAAGATATTTGTCATGAAATATACTTACAATGTGGTGATACCACTTTTAGATACATTAATAGTAAGTTCTTGAGAAGGTTCCACTCCCTCATGCCCAATAATGTTATCTAGTTATACTAAATCATTTTACTCTTAAATATCAGATTTCTACTTGAGGGAAAAAAAAGCCTCAAACAAACCCCAGTCAGCATCTCTTTGATCTCTAGCTGAGATGGTAAAATATCTTGAACATAAACTATTTAAAAAGTAGAGATGATTATAGAAATTATGGTGGAAGGAACCTTGACAGCTGTTATGGTTTGTGTCTTGTTGTTCACCCAAAACCTTGTGTAGTTACTGGGGTGCCTTCGAGAGTTTGTGATTAATTCATAATCTCATACTGGGATTACGGGTGTGAGTGTGAGTGCTACACTCATGGATAACCTCATTGCAATATAAGGAAGGGAGCAAGGCTTATCTCTGCCCTCTGCTGCTGCCGCTGCTGCTTCTACCATTTTGCTCTTACTGTTTTGCTATTTTCTGCTTCCATAAACTGCTGCCCTCTGCCATTTGCCTCTTTCCCTTGAAGCCAACTGAGTATAGACTGAAACTTTCAGTGACTGTGAGCCAAATAAATCTGTCCTTCCTTAATTTTGGTGTTGGATATTTTTGTCCCAGAAATGACAGAAAAGTAACTGAGACCATAACTGTCTCCAAAATAAAGTTTACTAAGAAATTTAAAAATTTCAAAGTGTCAGAGAAGATAAATTACCCTTGTTATATGACAAATAAGGAAACTGAGGTCCAGATATGGGAAAAATTTCTTCACATTCAACTACCAATACAATAAAAACACCCCACCATAATTTTGCTCTCAACCTTCTGTTTTACAGTGGATGCAGTCAATATATCTCATTTTCATTACAATCTAATAAAACTGCATTCACACTATCAGTGAAGAGTATATACTATTTCTGTGAACACATGCAACATAAATGACCTCCTTTTGAAAATTAAGATGCTTGGGGCTGGGGAGATAGCTCCAAGGCATAAGTGCCTGCCTGGCAAGTGCAAGGTCATGAGTTTGAACCTCGGTCCTACACACACACACACACACACACACACACACACACACACACACAAACCAATAACAATAATGCTTGTAAATACTTTTAAATAATAAATGCAAATATAATCAAGAAAGTAAGATATACTGGGTCTAAAACCTAAGTGAATGAAGAACTAAAATCTCTCAATATAAAACAATCATTAAATCCATTGAAACTGACCAGTGGCTCAGCTCAAAAGACCAACTCCAAGAACACTGAAGGCTTCATTCCAGTCTATCTCATAGATCCAGGAACACAAAAAAGTTTTAAATAAATGGGCAAATTATATATACAAAAAAACCTATTCCATCAGCTGTTTAAAAAAGAAAGAGAAAAAAATAATGTTTATTGAAAGTGTTAATGTTTAACTGTTTGATCAATCTTATACACCGATAACTATTCATCTAAATTGATCCGATGATGAAAATATGTAATATAACCATCGTTAAATTTAAAAAAAATAAAAATTTAAAATTAAAAAAAAAAAACTATTCCAGGGAACTGCAAGAAATTTTACCTTCCTGGAATGAAGAAAAACAAATGCCCGGAATTTGTCATTCACAAGTAAGACTTCAGGTAAATTTCATTGTCTCAAGTTGCACTACATAAGTTGCCCACAAAGTTTTAAGTTATGAATTTAGTTTAAAATGGCTCTATTTTGCTAAAACCCACAGGCATCAGTTAGAAGCAAATAAAATTCATTCTAGCGATAATCTGCTCTCATTCAGAGCTTCAAAGAATTCCTACTGGTAATAGTCTATTACATAATTTTTTATACTAAGAGTTCACTTACAAATGCAAAAAGAAACAAACAAATATTTACAAATATTTCAAAAGTGAAATTTTCAGATATCAAAATAAAATATGGACTTTTAATCATTTCAAGAAAGAAAAAAAGGAACTGAAGATATACGTTATTTTTATTTTTTAAATATCAGTAAGGTTTAAAAGATTAAAATCTAAAAATGTAACACTTAGTATTTAAAACTGAAATAATGCTCTGGATACAGGAGGCATGAGCAAGTAAGTGGACTTTACCTATCATTCCCACTTAATAATATTATGAAAACTGGACAAAGTGCCCACGAGAGCTACATTTGAGGAATGTGAACATAAACCAAAAGCAGGCAAGTTGGGGAAGAATCCAAGAATGAGATGTTCCACCGAACCAGAAGAGTATACATTTTTTTCTTACGTGAATGTGTAGCCAAAAATCTGGAACTGAACATCAGTGCTGACAGAGAGCGGTTTAGAAGAAACGTTCCGGGTCTGACTCAGGGAAAAGGCAATAATTTCCCTAATGTTCAGAAAGAATGAGAGAAATCTGGGTTTGTCTCTATTTTCTATCCCTCGAACTGCTGCTCCAGAACAGCTTGACAGCCACAGCAGCAGCTCACATTCCTGCTGGAGCCTACACTTCTCAGGAAAGAGAATCTTGCTTTCCACCAGAGAATCTGGGCCACTTGCAGCAGGTAATCTCATGGAGTTTCTTTCCTTTTTGTCTTCACCCCGATTGGTCTGCTATATGAATTATAACCATCAGCAATTACAAACAACTCTCATACCAACTAATAGGTGGGTTGAGTGACAAGCTGTGATATAGCCAAATGATAGAATACAAGGCAGCAATAAAAAAAAACAAGCTTATGGGACTCTGCAATATGTCAGCCTTCGGGACAAGTCACAGCCATTGCTTGGCCATTTTGCTTTCTTTGAAAGCCTGAGAGAATGTTTTTCTCTGGGTGACTCTCCTTAGATGTGCCACAGTTCATTACATATCAATAGCAAAACCATACACTGATGTACACAGGATGAATCAGATATTGGTCTTAAGAACCTTCAAGGGGTTCAGCATATTGATTATAGCACAATGTAACGCTAAAATTATGTTTGGAATACATGTCACTCTTGTCTTTTTGATATGTACTACTCCTGGTGTAAACTCAGTTACTGTCATTCTCTCAAGAATAGTACTTGAAAATAAGAGACTGGGCCAAAAACCATAGTCTTGACAGGCTACAGTTTTGTATTTCCTTGAATTTCCAAATATCTGTGTCAAAATTGTGTAACTGCTTATATCACATTGTATGGAAAGTTATTAGAATATCAATGATGGTCAGAAAATATCATTTCCAAGCTAAGTCAAAGATATTTGATGCTCAGAAAGCCAGTGATGATAAGCTCAAGTACCTATGTTACAGAGTAATAGTATCACAAAGCTTTTCTGCTGGAGGGCTAAGAATGTAATTTAACAGATCAAAAATTGGAGAAAAAGAAGGGCTATAAGGATAGCCAATATTTTGGCCCTAGCCCTTCAAGGTCAAAAAAGACCCAGGATATAAGGGAACCTGTGTTGTAATATCCTATAACTCAGAGGTGTCCCAAATTTCCTGGTCAAGGAGATTATGGGACCTCAGAGGAAAGGGACTCTGCAATATGGATGAATCTCAGATGCATTACAATGAACAGAATAAGCCAGTTTTCAAATATTTACTCAGTATTTGATCATTTATATAGCACTCTGGAAACGAAGAGTAATGACAGAGTAGAATGTCCAAAAAGTTGTAGAAAAATTAGTTTATGTTTTAGAGTGTGGAAAGATGTCTTTGAAGTTACCTATTCTATTCTTGAGGGACTCTGTCTGCTTTGCATTAGGCTCTTAACTAGACCTCATGAATCAGTTTCTAGACCTTTCCTCGGGTATTCTGCCCTTCCTAAGCCTTCCAGATTTTGATACATGCTAGTCTTACAGCTGTGACACTTGTTCTCAAATTAACAGGTATAAGAACCTCCAGCAGGAGTTGCCAAAGCACAGAATTCTGTGTTCTATCTTTAGAGTTTCCAATGCCGAGATTTGGAGGAGCAGGGGTCTGACATTTTCATTTCTCACAAGTTCTTTGTGGTGCTCCAACTCCAGTTGTGTGTGCTCTACTTTGGGAACCTCTGGTATAGATCTGCTTCTCAACTGGAGTCATGAAGAAATTAAAAATACAGATGACTGATAACATTCTAGATACACTGATGTAATCATTCTGAGAAATAGCCAACCCTTTTCCTTCCTCCCTCCCTCTCTCCAATCTTACCTCTTTTGCTTGTGTCTCTTTGTAACTACAATCTAAGTTTCATGACAATAAAATTACATTGTAATCAAGATACTATCAGCAACATCTGATATAGTGTCTGCATGACTTTTAGCTCTGATATATCAATTCACTGGATTAATAAATGCCTAGCAGATTAGTAGAGCACATCCCTGGGTGGTCTGGATGGGTCATAGAAGCATGTTATTAGGTATTACATATTTTCTTTCACTTCATCTCTGGCACTGACTCTTGTTCTACTCTCTGACTGACATAAACTAACCAACTTTGTTCTTCCATGCCCTTGTGCTATGACTTGGAGCTACCTGACTGAGGGTTGGATCTCCAACCCATCATTAAATTAAATCTTTTCTCATTTAGCTGTGAGTGTTTGGTATTGTGGTTGACAACTAGAAAGGTGACTAATACAGAAAATCAGTACTGGAGAAATAGGGTCATTACTGTGACTGTACCTGATCATGCATTTTAGAACTCTTTAAAACTGGTTCATTAATGGAGTTTGGAAAGCTCGAGAGATGTGAGTTACAGAAGACTTAAAATGCTAAAAACAGAAGTTGATGGGTGGTTCTGGTCAGAGCTCAAAGGCTCAAGCATTCATAGTCATGAATATGGTAAAAGCCAGAATCAAGAGGTTGCACTTGGGGTAAAAATATTCTATTGGCATGTGGACTATATGTTACCAAGGTGGAGAATTTGTCTACCATTTTCCCAACACCTGAAACTTGGTAGGAGATAGGAGTTAGGAGAGATTGATTAATTAATCTGGCAGAGCAAGTTTCAAAACAGCCCAACGTATTGTTTATCATATGGGTACTACTCACTGCTTTTAGCTAGGTTTATATCAGAACTAGAAAAGAAAGCAGAACAGAAAATTTTTTAAAAAAAAACTTAAATTCTAGCCCATAAAGAACCATGTGTAAAGTTGGAGCCAAAGGAGGTTTCACTGCTAAATAGGCTAGGATTATTAAAATAAATCAAAGGCAGTTCTTTTATGAGAATGACAAGAAAAAATGTTGAGGACATCTCTGGAATCACAAGAATTCAATGTGTTGCAGTCAAGAATGCAAAAATGTCAATGTCCTTTGAGAAGAGAGTCCCAGAGAACTCCTGATTGTGAAAGAGCTCCTAGGGAATTTGTTCTCCAGGAATCATTTTCAAATACTCATAGTCTGTTGTAGCCATAGTACAACAAAGGGCCTGATTACTTTTGTTCATGGCAGACCTTGGTAACCTTCACATGATGCTACCTTTATTGGCATGCAGCCTGCAAAAGTTGTAAGGTCAGGGAGGCTTCCACTAAGATTTCAAAAGAAAGACTGGAAGCCCATACAAAGAGCTCTTGAGAGCTCAATGCACGACACTGCCAAATAAAGTCAAATGTACATTTCAGAGATGAAAAGAATATGGAATATCAGCCAAAGAGAGCTGCAGCCCATTGATGAAGCTAGCGCAAGAGAAATGCATAGCGCTGTGCAACTGAGGGGCCAAGGGCTGGGACCACCTCTCCCCTTTGGAATTCATAGTTTATACCGTGGTCCCAGGCCCTGGATATTGAACAGCAGGACTTAATGTTCACCCTGTTGATTTCCTCTTTTGCTTTGGCCTATTTCTTTTCTATCAGCAAGTTCCTCCCCCTCGAAGCTTTTAACCTGTGTCATTGTACCTTCAGATTATATCATTTCTTTTTTATTTTTACAAAGGTTCCCAACTAAGAGTTTGCTTTACATCTCAGAGGAGATTTGGATTTTTAAAAACAATGGAACTGGGGCTAGGGACATAGCTTGGAATTCTAAGTGCCTGCTTGGCAAGCACAAGGTATGGGTTCAATCCCTGGTACCACACACTATGCAGCTAATACAGGAGGATCACTATGAGTTTGAGTCGCATAGCAAGACACCATACCAAATAAGTAAATAAATAAAGTGATGGCATTGTTCAGATTTTGGAAGGATTATTATATTTTCAGTTGTATGGGGGACAGTTGTATTTCATTAAGTGGAATTCTTCACTTGTTATTGCTCTTATCTGGATAATATGTAGGGTTTAGGGAGATGAGTTAGGCGAGAAGATGACATGGGCTGAATAATGACTGTTAACCCTGGTATATCAATTCCATTAGATGAAAAGTTGCCTAGTAGATGAATAAAGCATACTCATGGCTGTATCTGGGTGGGTTATGGAGCTACCTGTTTCTCTCTGGTACTGTTTCTCTGTTCTCTCTGGCTACCATGAACTAAGGCTTTTGCTGTCACAACATTCCATCATGATGTTTGCACCTTGAAACCAACCAAATATGGACTGAATGTCCCCAAAACCTGAGCTAAGCTAAATCTATCCTACTGTAAGTTGTGAATTTTAGCTATTGTGTGCAGTAATGGAAATGCTAGTACTGTCAGGCACGTATGAGATATTCAAATAAATGTTTATTTGAATTAATTAACATCTTCCCTCCTTCCAGTTATGCATCTGCCAAGGGCCCAGATGCTAACAAAGTTCAGCAAAGTCATGCTGCATCAGCTCCATTCATTAATTGCCAAATATAGATAACCACCGGCTAATTGCTGCTGTCTTCAACCATGTTCAACCTGACTTGTGACTTTTCTTTCCAACGTTCACAGCTGGATAAATAGCTCCTCAGTCACCTAAAATCATCCTCTCTTTGACTCCAGACAGTGGTCTCATTTATCCTACAATGTTTGATCACGAAATTGGTATGTCTTTAAGATCTATAACTTTGTGACACACACATCATATTATCAATAAGTTAAGCTCCTATGCATGCACTAAACAGGACTTTACGGTTTTATTCATCAAAGACATACATCAAAATGAATATAGAAGCCAAATTATCAGTAGCTTATTTAAATATCTATTACAATATAATGCATGATTAATTATAGTACATTCACGCAATGGAATATTATGAATAGCAATGAAAATTAAGTCTATATACCTGAAACAAAATTTGTTGATCACCCAAACATGAAAAGCATGATAAACTAGACAGCAAATAGTACTGTACATACTACATGAATTCATTTATAGTAACTTTATCTTTTGAAGAACAAGTTTTAGTTAAAAAATAGATCCCAGGGCTTGATAGCTCAGTGGTCTAAGCACCTACCTGACAAGCACAAGGACCAGGTTTGATGCCTGGTACCACCTGCAGCATTTGCCCCACACAGAACTGGCCACCAAAGCCAGGTGTGGTGGTGCATGTCTAACATCCCAGCACTGGGGAAGCTGAGACAAGAGGATCACTGTGAGTCTGAGCTGTGTATTAAGACCCTGCATCAAATAAATAAAAATAATAAAAATAAAATAGAACTAGATCTCAGTAACAGATATATCAAAATTTATGTTTATAATAAAAAATTACAAGATAAGAGAAGTTCGTTGGTTAGTCTGATTCTTTAGAACTCACAACAGTGAGAGGTAATTACTGGAAGGCGGCATGAGGAGACTTCAGGATGTTGGCCATGTTCTGTTGATTGATATGATGCTTCTCCTAACTGCACTCTGAAAATTTTTTGATGGTTAAATCTATATTCATTTATAATTTGCATTTTTTCTATATGTAGACTAAGCTTTTACTTGCAGTGTTAGCACCTCTAAGTCATTGTGTTTGATATACCGCTGAACAGCAAAAGAAACCACAAAAAATACATTTTCTGGCTTTTAAGATGTTAGAGAAGAGTTTATTAAGACAACAAAAAAAATCTTGGGAAAAAATGGCATTTTAGATTTTAAATGAGAATGGCAAGAGGTCACAGTGGCATGTAGGAGCTGGCTTATCTAAGCAATTTGTACAAATCTCTTGCCAACTCCATATTCAGTAATATCAAACAGGTCACTTGAAATCAGTCGGGATAGAAAAACTTATATGAGAGACATGCAAAAAGTGCCAATTTCTATGGTGCATGTCTTGACCATCTTTCTTCCTCCCCTATTAGTCTGCTATATGTTTACCAGCATTTCACTATCTAGAGAAAATTTAAGTGTTACTATAATTAGCATGAGAATTGCATGTCATTCTTAGCCCATCACAGTCTAGTAATAAAATAGAAACACTTTATTTAAAAGTTCTTGAATCAATCTTCTCATAGGAAAAAAATATATATATCAAGGGCTACAGATATAGCTCTAGGATGCATCACCTTACTGCCCTCCAGTGGCAAATAAATTCTTACATTTCTAGAAAGAAATTGATTTCTAGTCAAGAAATTCTAGTCACTGCATAGACATTGAGTTGGTTCACGATACTTGCAGATAAATATCTCTAATTCTATAAATTCTGGAAAGATAGAATTGATAAGCTATCTTAATACATAAATCAATATTTCTTTTTCCAAAATGCAAGTTAGAAACATGATAATAGCCAAAGAATAAAGAGGTCAATAAATCATTTTGTCTGTGCAAACCATATTCAGCAATTTAGTCTAACCCACTGTGAACTTTACAAATTTACAAGAAAGCTGTGGAATTTCACAAATCCTACCACCTTGTAAATAATGCATATCTTCTGTGAAAATTGCATATTGAATAATACAACAGATGCAAAATATCTGACATCCATCCAGAACAAAGAATGGGACTGGAAAGAATTTCAGGGTATCTAAACTGTGTGCTACAAACTATGAAAGATTACTAACACTGACAATGCCTATGTACATAGTAACAAAGACACAGATAATGCAGGAAACAATTTTAGGTTTAAAACAGGAAATTAGCATTAAAACAAGGGCAATCTCTGTTTTAAAAATATTCATAAGGGAATGCAGAGGAAAGCATTGATGGAATATGTATAATCCCTTGAAACATAAGCATATTAAGGTAGGTTAGGTACCAACATTGATTTCTTGATCTTCCCAGTGTCCGGAGCAGTTAGGAAAAACAGTCTATCTAGCATACGCTGCTAAAATAGAGGGAAGTAAAAAGTATTCCAAACATTTTCAGTCAGTTCTTCAGATATACCAAGGCATTTAAAGCTAGGGTGTAACTCAAGTGTCAATCTGGTCTTCCTTTCAGCATTGAAGTTTCACTAAACCTTAGAAGATAATGTGTCCCTTTGTATATTTGCTTGTTTACCTGTATATTTGTTCTCACTGCTAGGAAAATAAACCAGAAAGAGTGAAATAAATAATGTTTGTATAGTTTCTATAACCAACTATAGCAAAGAAAATATTCACAGCCTACCCTGACTGGATAAGTATGCAGAACTGCAGTAGATACCACCTCTGTTGTCCAAAAACCCTCAGCTGATGACCTCTGCTTCCAGATTCAGCTGCTGGCCACAGAAGCAGCATGAGACTGGTAAAGAGTGTCTAATTAATCTGGACAGAGTGATTGGCCATGGTTTGGAGCTGGTCATCGAGACAGAGTAAAGCAAGCCTTCCTTCCTTGGAAACAAAACGAGAATTAAAGAAGTTTTTGTTTGATTTGGGTTTTCTAGTTTAATAAACTTAGGCATGTAAATCTGAAACTTTGTGACAGAAGACATTTGTCTAGAAGCTTACAGAGAGGGAAAAGAAAACTAATGGAGAGATGGAGGTTCAGTGACAGGGCTTGCGTCCCAGGCCCACACATTCTGAGGAGCTAAAATGATTCCTGGATTTCTCATTTCTTACTTGAGCTGTACCATGTGTGATGTGATGTGTGTGTGTGTTCATTTTTAAAAATCGATTGCAATAGAAGAACCTAAAGAATGCATTGAATGTGAGGTAATTATCAGAAATTTTTAAATAGGTCTATTTTCATTGAATATTTTGGCACACTCAACATTCTGAAGGCTAAGCAAAAGGATTCTCAGCAGTTTTAGTTGCTAGGCTACATATGAGTTCAAGGCCAGTCTGAACTACATAGAAAATCGCTAAATAAATAAATACATCTATTTATTATAATATTGACTTATTGGTCATGGGCCTAGAAAAAAATTATCGGGTGGTTAACTGAATTAGGATACAAAGTTCCAAGTACATATGAAGGAAAGGCAAAACCTATTTTCTACCATTTCTGAAAGAAGAGAACCGAATCACTTTTAAATTTAACAATTCCAACTTTACATAGGAGTTTTAATCCTAGACCAAACATCACTCTAATCTACAGAGGCTCCTAAATAAAGGGGGATAATGCTAATAACTAATATTTGTAAAACAAAATGTTTTACTTGTGCTATGATAATTCAACTGATCTTCAAAATTTCCCATATGGTAGCTTCCATTATTATCCTGATCTAACAACTAGGACACTGAGGCACATATCAGCTTCAGTATAAAAACCATTATTAAATTCCTATCATCTTGTCTGGTGGAATTCTGTATCATTTCTAATGTTTTTTATTATTTTTTAATTCTCTATAATTTTTTTCAAAATTTCAATGAAATACCAAGTAATCCCAGAAAGAAAGAAAGAAAGAAAGAAAGAAAGAAAGAAAGAAAGAAAGAAAGAAAGAAAGAAAGAAAGAAAAGTGAAGGAAAACAACGGGGCCAGCAGATAGCTCAGCAGACTCAGCACCTGCTTAGGCAAGTGCAGGGACCTGGTTTTGATCCAAGCACCACATGCTGCACTGGCCCCACCCCAGAACACTCTGAGCAGGCCACCAAGACTGGGAATACTGGCACATACCTGTAATCACAGCAGTGGGGAGGCTGAAAACAGTAGGATCATTATGAGTTCGAGCTGTATATTGACACCTTATACATAAAAAAATGAAAACCTTAAAAATAAAATAAAAAATTCTAGCAAAAAGATAGCAGTAAAGATTTCTAACAAAGCAAAAAGTAAAATCTGTTCTATTATACTATTATCCCTCACCTAAAATATATTTCTAAAGAAAATCAGCATATCTAAGTGCTACTTCCACAACCAGGTTTATTGTATCTCTAGTCACCTTAGCTAAGGTGTGGAATCAGCCTAGGTGCTCATCATCAGATGGATAAAGAAATTATAGTATACATAAACAATAGAGTATATTCAGACACAGAAAGAATGAAATCCTGACATTTTTCATAGTACAAGCAGAACTGGAGTATATTACGTTACACACAAAAGATAAAAAAATACAACACATTTCTCTCTCATATGTGGAAGGTAAATAAAGTCAACCAGAAAATACAACAGTGGTTACTAAATATTGGGAAGTGGGATGAGGGTGGGAAAATAGTTGTTGCATTTGGTATCTGTGCATGAAAATATCACACCAAACCCCATCAATATGTTTTTATAAGTGTTATTCAAGAAAACAAGGAGGGAAAAAAGAAGGGAGGAAACTGGGGTACAGAGAACTTAAATTGCACGCTCAAATTCATACATTTAATGTTCAATAGACCCAAGACTTACACTACATGCTTTAACTCTACCGTACCTAAATACTAAGCTATACGACATACCAAGATGTAGAAGAAATAGAGTATTGAATTATTTTTGGAATGTAGACTGTGGTTTTCTCAAAACTACTTCAATACCTTTTCAAAAAAAAAGGCATAAGTGCTAATTTTCCCTCCCCAAAAGGTAGTCTTCATAGATCTCATATGTCCTTCTCCAATTTACAAGTTATTGAGTTGACTAGGACAACTCTAAATATAACCTTGGAAGTCATTGGTCTCTGAATGCAAAGATAAATCAGATGACTAAAGCTATACTAACGTCAACTGTTATTCATATGGTCAGTGAAGTTACCTACATATTTACAAGTGTGCAAATATAGATTCAGGTCACTTTAAGCCATAGCTCCATATTTGTATTCCAACAAAGATTAAAAAGAAGTAGGAATATCAAAATGGCAGCCCCAAACTCTGGCCAAAGTCACCAAATCTGGGGAGGGGTGATTATGAGATCTCATTATTTTCAAGTTTCAAATCTTTGGATCTTGGTATGATTAACCCAGAACTATATTTGACTTTGAGCTGACTTGAATATTAAGTGCAAGTAAGATTTTCCTGCAGCCTAACTGATACGTTATCACAGCCCTCCAAGCTGCACAGATTTTGCTCAGCAAAATGCCCAATGTTTGTGATTAAAACCCACAGATATGAAAAATAATTTGAAAACATGTTTGCTATAGAAGTCACCACTGTTAGTAGATTCACATTCTAGTGTGACACTATGAATTTTCTGAAATGCAAGGGGAAATAGATAAAAAGGCAATTGAAATATTAATGATTAGAGTCCTGGGATTTCTCAAACTTATTTCTGGAATGCAAGCAAAAGTGTTTCCAATTTTATTCTGGGCTTCAATACCCTGTATCTCCAGGCTTCCTAACAGCATCATGTGTGACTTTTGAAATAAGCAGAGCACTAGCCTTTCAGGTGAATAATGTTGCCAAGGTAACTCCCTACCTTACCAACCTGGCATCTCTATCTCTGGCAGAACAGACAATTGTGCATTCATTCTTCCTTTGCCCACAACAAAGCAGAACTGGAAAACTGCCCTTAAATTTTTCATACTTACAAAAAATCTTTCCAATTAAATAAATAACATACTGCTAGGCATTTTTCCAGAGCCACAAAGAGTCAGTAGCCTCTATAGAGCATCTGCAGAGAAGAAAAGAAGTAAGTTCTATCCTCCACTGATTGACAGGATACTGCTGAGCTTGTGTTCTAGCTGATTTTGTTAACTTGTCTACTCAGTCTTATGAAATTAAAAGCAATCTTTCTACATTAATAAAAATGATAAGAATGTTTCTTATTTTTCTGTTCACATATAAGAAAAGAATTTTATGGTGGAATAATTATTTATGTTGTTCTCTTTTCCCAAAAGGATGCAAAGAGATGAGGAACACCAGTGAAGAGCAATGATTTTTCAGACATCCAGATGCACTTCCCTCTTTCAGATGAATTTTCTGTCTCACCCTTTCTGAATGATAGAAATATGCTCCGTCACTTCCTGGCACACGTTCTACTCATCATGCTTAATGAGGGAGAGCTGTCTGAGAGTTAAACGTGGAAAAAGAACATGAGGAGCATCCGCTCCCAGTTCTGGCACCTCCAAACTGTGGGCTCAGGACTTCCACCCTCACTTACCTTCACTTTTCTCCTATGTAAAATGAGAACAGCTGCAGCATTTTCACATTGAAAGTACATAGGAGGTCAGGTAGATATATGTGAACATTTTAAAGACTTCTACTGTGTATTCTATTTTAATGATTGAAGATGAGTCATTTGAAAGTGTTAAAGAAAAAAAAAGGATTTATTGGCCAAGTGCTTGAGGAAAGGATCAAATATTTTATTAAATAATATGAAATTATTCTCTTTAATGATCTTTATAGCTCTAGGAATTAAGGTGTCTTATCTTCATTTTTCAAATAGAGAAACTAAGTCTCAAAGCTAAATACCTGTCCCGGAGCAATGGAACTAAAGAGTAGAAGAATCTGAATTTGTACTTAGCTCTATCTCATGACAAAGATATGTAATCTTCTCCCAGCTAAGTAAAAATCAAGTTCACATAAAACAATAATAACTCAATATTATGGCATTGGGTCAGTAGATGCCATAATTAGAAGATGAATGGATCTGTCAGAAAGGACAGATCAGTAGAGATCTGCAGACGGATACCTTAGAAAACTTTCAGTGGCAAATTACAGTAGATCCACTACTAATAGAAACTACCACGTTCTCTGAATAACAATTAGTGGCGGTATTTACTTCAGGTATCTCGAGGTGAGGGACCAAATGTCATTGAGACTACTTTTCTTTAGAAGTGGTTCCATTCTTAAATATGAATTCCTCTTATTATATTAAAGTTGTTAATACAACTACAGTCCCTACAGTCTCTCACTTTTGAAGACAAAAGGAAAAGCAAGTCTATCAACCTGAAGTCCTTGCAAACTTTTATTCACATCAGATTCAAGCTATTATAACACAAATGCCAAAGACGTGACGATTTAAGCAACAGAAATTTATTTCTCACAGTTGTAGAGACTAGCAAGATGGATATCAAGATGAAAACACATTGCACATCTGGCAATATCACACTTTCTAGTTTGCAGGTAATATCACCTTGTGATCCTCATAGAAAGAAAGAGATAAGAAGGGAAGAAGGATGCTTCTGTATCTCTTGTTGTGTTAACTGATTGATTGATGAGGCAATGATGATAAACCTATGGAATGCATGCCAAAGCAGGCTATTCATGTCATGAAATCTCCAAAATGTTTGTCATCATTAGTAAGCAAGGTGCTAGGGATTGGATATTGGCCTCACACATGCTATCCACATACCCTTTGACTAAGCTGCATCCTGGGCCTCTTTTCTTTATAAGGGAGGACATAAATCTCATTCAACAGGATTCCACCTTCATGATATGATTACTTCTTTAAGGCTTTACATTTCCAAATGTTATGATAACAAGGATTAGATTTCAAACATATTAATTAGAGAAGGAGCAGAGTCCAGACTATAGTACTCAGATAGATGACAAAGTTTAGAAACTATTTTTTTCTTGTAGCCAGTTCAACTAAGCCTTGGGATGGGGCTGCCATGGTGTGTGATGCAAGGATCAAACCAGGATACCTGCACTTGTCTAAGCTTGTCTAAGCAGATGCTTTAGACTGATGAGCTATCTCGCAGCCCTAGAAACTTTAATAAGGTATCTAACACATTACAAATAAGTAGTCCATGATTGTACATGAAAATCAAGAGCCAAAATATTATGAGACATTTATTTAAAAGAATTGAAACTATGCCCTACATGTTTGAGTTGCATTTTTGAGCCAAAAAATATCCAAAATTCATCAATGAAAAACAACCCATATTTTAGTACCATGTCATTTGATCATATTACTTTTATCACTAGCACTAGTAACCACAACCAACACAGAAAAAGACCCAGTCCAGCTTCTTTAGCCCATTCCTGGGTAAAAATCTGCAAAACAGAGCTGATATGTGAAATGCCATACACCTTTAAATTCTAAGGGAAGGGATAATCATGAAAGAAAATTGACCTCTATAGGTATATTCCAGCCAACCATTCATGCTTTACACTTAAATTTCCAAGTGAGTAATGGTTATTTTTTTTTCTTGTTTCAGAAATTTTGTTTATTTATTTATTTTTATGGCCGGCTCAGCCTTCCCTGAGGGCAGGGCTGGCACAGCATGTGGTGCCGGAGATCGAACTGCGGTCCCTGCAGCCGCCCAAGCTTTCCTAAGCAGGCGCTTTAGACCGCTGAGCCATCCCGCCGGGCCCCGAGTAATGGTTATTAAAGAAAAAATTTTCACTTCCTTTAAGCAATAAAAAGAATCATTAAGGCACACAATTCCTGTGTCACAAAGTTTTTTTCTGTACTCTCCATATAGTTTTTGATTTGGCTGACCCAGCCTATTACGTTGAGTGAATCCATGACTGCAAGAGAGCCCTTGGGAAACCTTCTGGGATAAGTCACTGTCTTGCATGGAGTAGGACATTTCTTTCTAGTCTTACTAAGAGTTTTAATAAGGGAGAGATTATAAATTCGGCCAAATACCTCTTCTGCATCTGAAGAGAGTACTATAATTATTTTCTCTATTGATGGAATGCTGAAATAAAGGCTCATGACCATATTATCTCCCACCTCCGCCTCCACATTCCTCATCCCTGTGCCTGAGGACAAGGCTGAGATAAAGACTCAAGGCACTGGAAGCCTTCACATGCTCCCTAGGCACACATGGGCTTTAGAGGCCTGGGTTTCTTTCCAAGATCTAATCGCAAGGACAGGAAGATCTTAGGGACAGTGGTACATGCATTAAAGGGAACAAAGAGAAGTCAGATAAGGAGGAAGACCCCATTCCTTTATCACCACCACACAGTTCAACACACATCTTCAGGGTCCTTGGAGCTAGCTTAAGACTCAGCAACTGCAGTCCTGCCCCTCAGAGAGGAAGTCACTGACCAAGTAGAAGCACTGAGCAGAATGCATGGGCCACAGAAGAGCTCTACAGTACCAACTGTAATATTAGCAAAGGATGCTGAGCAATCAGACCAAATGATATTTGCTGGTATATGATTTGTAATCAAATAATAGCTGAAAAACTGAACCCTTAAATTAGAAAAATAAGGAATCTTTAGGAAAAAAAAAGGACTATTAATTTATAGATACTTGTGTTAAAGGTAAATTTAGAAACTGCAGAATTTATTATTTCTAGGAGACTATGAAAGTCAATTTACTTATTATATCTCAGTCTCTACTCCCAAAGGCTTAGATTATAATTATTATATCTTAAAAGAGGCAGCTCTGAGAAGTCCTTAGAAGCATGGACTCAGGAGCCAGAAAGTAAACAAAATTATAGCTCTGCTGTTTGCTATCTGCATAAGCTCCAGCACAATCTTCAGCCTCTCTGTTCTTTAGTCTCTTCATCTTCAAAACTGAGATAAAAATATAACTTAATTCATGATGCTATAAGGAATAAATAAGTACTATGTGTAAAACACTTGGTTGATAATTAGAGGTACTGTCTATATGGTTACTGTGAGCATCAAAATTTTATCAGGTGTATGAGGAAAAATTTATGAGATTTAGAAGATGTTGGATAAGTATTCTTTATTAGTTATTTTCCATCTGAAGGGTAAGATATTCACTTTTAAATACATGCAAGTATTTTTAATCTAAATTTGAATCAAACATATGTTTGGTAATTATCCTCTTTTATGTTTGTAGAAACCTGCTCATATGTCAATATTATTTTAGAAGTACAGCTCCTTCTGTTCACTCTAAATTGGGGGAGAGGGAAATTAAAAGTGTTCATTAAAATGCCAAAGTGGCAAAACAACATAATGGCATTTATTCAGAAAGGTTCAAAGAAATAAAAGTGATTCTTAATCTTGTCTTAATGGATTTAGTATTTTCGTCTTCAAGTGCTTTTAATGATTCCTTGCTGCCCACATCAGAAAATTTAAATACTTTGGTCAAGCATTCTACCATCTGGCCCACCTGCTGTACAGTTGTATTGCCTGCTTGTTCCCTGACCTAAACTGAGTTTTTTAAATGTATAATTTACTTTACTTTGGATACTGTACTTCATATAACTGCCCAGTGCACTCACATCACCACCTTGAAAATTTGGTCAAAATTCTGGTCTGCTCAAGTTTGGGATGCAGAATATCTTACCACAGGCTTGCTTGTACAAGAAAGAATAAGTTCTGCACAGTGTAACAGTTGAAGAACTACAGGAATCATTGGTGCTTTGGAAAAATGCTAGAAATTTCAACAAGTAGGGCCTAGTGGGAAGAATTCAAATCACATGGTGGCAGCAGAAATGAAACTAGAATCTTGTCTCTTTTCCCCTTTTTCTTTCTCATCCCAGTCATGAGCTTAAGGTCTGCTCTACTATGAGGTCCAGCTGTGATGTGTAGTCGATATCTACACCAAAGATCTTAAAGCAATGGATCTACCTAGTGATGAACTGAAACCACTAGAATTACAAGTCAAACTAAACCTTTTATCTGTGTACATTGATTTATCTCAACTATTTGGTATTGAAGTAAAACGCTAATACACTACTATGTCATGAAGACCTCTTGAAATATTCCTGCCTCTTCCTAAACCAAACACTATCTTTCCTCTTTTAACTTTCCACAGTCTCTGACTTACACCTTTCAAGTGTTTCTACACTATTGTATGTAATAACACTACACATAATGCACAGAGGATTGGAGACAGACATTTCCATCTGAACTGCAAAAATGATTCTTGTATTCTCAGACTAGTATAATGCACAGAACTTACAAGGGTAAGAAATCAATTCTGAATTTGTATCTGGGGCTGGTGAGTCAAAGCAATTCCTTCTGGTTTAATCAATGGCTGAAATACACTGCTCATTTTAGAAACTAAGCATGCACATCCTGACCTCTTGAAATCAGAAATAGTCAAAATAAAATACTGCAGTCATCTTTAAACTCCTGAAATCAAAGACTCAGCAGGCTTAGAAAATCATCAAGTTCTATCAATTATTTACATTAATTGACATTATTTGTAGAACTCAGATATTCTTTTGTTAACCTTCCAGCAAGTTAAATGTTAGCACCTGGATAATACCCTGTCACCATTTATTTCTGTTCTTGCTGGGTCTTCTCAAGTATGCACCATTATCCATTCTGTCTTTCATCTCTCCCATACCCAGCTTAAATATGAGTTGCTCTGAAAGATCATAGTAATTCACATAAAATATAGTCCTGTTACTTTTCTTTTCTTTTAAGAGAGCATGATAATTGCAAACTGCAACAAACGGAGCTGAAAATAACTCCCCAGGCAGTTGTGCATTAGGAATTAAATTAAAATGAGCCCAATTTATTTTTAAATGACCTGGTAATTTGTAGGCAACATTTAAGATACTTAAATTTTCATCAGTGAGAAAGTAGGAAGCTCATGACAATCAACCACTGGTCCCTTGGTGCAAGAGCAGATCTTTTTTCCTGAAGCAAGGAGTGATACTGATGGAGTTTTGTTTAAACATTAAAGTCACACAGTAACAAGAGGAAAGAAAGTCTTAATTCAAAATGAGTTAATCTGCCTTTAAAATTTGAAAAAGAAAGCAAGTTCAATATCAATTCACAGTTACATATGACAAAACCTGTGCATGGAATTAATATTCAAGTCAAAAGCTTAGGAATTTATTATAGGTGCTTGCCTTGCATTTATAGCATGGAAGATTCACTGTTCAGCAGATGGAGTGAGGACAGCCACACTTGTCCTGCATTCACTGAAACAAGGAGATTGGCTGGAGCGCTGAGGCAGGCACATCGCCACCTCTGCACTGCCATGCCCATATATACCCACTGCCTCCTTTTGACAATTACATGAGAATGTTTGAGGCAATTCATCTCGAGGCTTCATCATTTAAAACTATTTTTTATATTATTTACCTCCTAATGTTTAAATATACTATAGTGTTAATATTCCACATTCACTTAAGGAAACTGGCTGAATTTGATGAACACCCATACAAAAGTTATTAATCAAAATATTTCTCCACTCCATCACTGAAGTCAGAAAGTCTCTACCCTTTGCAGTCTCAGAATTGGAAAGGTCAGGGATTTTTGTCTTGAGGGGAAAGCCACAGAGCCCCATGTTCCACAACGGTGGCAACAACCATACCAGGTTCCAGAATGACACCGGCCTGGAGAATTTATTCCTTGAAATCAGTATCTTTGTGCTAACTGATCCAAGTATTGACCCCCGCAGTCAAGAGAGAAAGAAGCCTGACTGTTGCTCCAGCTAGCAGCAAACCTGGGCAGCATCCACGTGGCATTGGTTGTAGGCACATTCAGAACGCTGGAGCTCTGAGGTTAAGAAGGCTTCCAAGTAAATTTCAAAAGAAGGCCTGGGAGGCCAGGCAGCATGTCCCTGAGAAGGCAGTGTGTAAGGCTCTTAGAAGCCAATTCAGTGGAAATCCCAGAAGTTAAAAAAAAAAAAAAAAAACAGAAATGTGGATCATCTAAGGAAAACTGCAAGGAAGGAGCAGAGCCAGCCTAAGAAAGAAGCCAGGGAGCTACCACCAAAATTGCCATATGGGTGGAGCCACATAGAGCTCATAACTTGCCACATATTGCTTTTGAAGCTCTACAAGGACCAACAGGATTTAGTGTTTGCCTTGTTGGATTTGGATTTGTGTCAGTCCCAGAGCTAAATATCCTGCTTGTGTATCATTTGGGATAGTAATGTTCATTTTGTGCCTTTGAACGTAGCAAGTGTTTAACTTTTCATTTGTATAGGGGCTCATAGCAAAGAATTTGGGACTTGAAACTTGGGGTTTTCAACAATGCTGAAACCGTTGGGACTAAGGAAACTCTTAGACAGGAACTAAAATGTCTTTTGCATAAAAGGGTGTATATGAGTCTTTGGGGGTCCCAAGGGGAGAATGTTATGGTTTGTGTCTAGCTGTCCCCCCAAAATCTCACAGAGTCAAGGGGCTGCTTCTGGAGTTTGTGATTGATTACTGTGGGTGTGGATGCTGCACCTGCCTTGGGGCAGGTAATTTGAATTACAATGTAAGGAGGAGTGAATTGCTAGCTAGCTGTTTGAACTGTTGGTATTCCTTCCTCTTGCTCTCTTTTCATTGCCAAAATGGGTTGCTCTATGCCCTGTGCCATGCTGCCTTGGAGCCAGAATAGTACGGACTGAAACTTCTAGTATCTGTGAGCTAAATAAACCTTTCCTTCCTTAAAATATTTTGCCACTCCTTTGAGAAGACACTATTCTTTTCTCTTATTTCACATCAACCATTGCTGCACTGGGCATTAAATCACTGTTAGAGACATATCAATTGAAAGATGCACATATCCATATATATGCACATGTCCATATTATATGACTGCATGTATATCTACTTACATGTCTATATAGATACACATTTAGTTATATAAATATATGCACATTTATGCAGCCAATACAAATGTGTGTCTAGACACTGATTCATCACTCTCATGTTTGAATCATCATTTTAGGGATAAAGAGGTTAATATAACAATTATTTCTAAAGAAAGGATATAAACTACCATAACATTTTAATCTCTCCTGAAATTAAATGCATTAAATACATAAACAATTCAGTTACCAAACGAGCAAAGCTTAACTGCAGCATTTCAAAGTTTCAAATGATATTCACAAATCACTGAGTTAGATGCATTCACTCTTTTGCTTTTCATTCAAGAAACATGCTCTTTCCTCTATCCTGGTCTTTGTTCTCCACCCTGTTCCCTATACAAAAAAGACAGAAATATTTTTACTGCATCAATATAATCCAATCATTGTGTTTATCCTGTGGGAATAATAGGAAGAGAACAGAGAAACAAAGACATCTTGCCATGGCTCATTCTCTGTGCTTCCACTGATGTATAAGGCCTGCCCTGCAGTGTCTGAGTACCCATGATTTGCAGGCACTAACGCTAGTGTACGTCTCTCCAGGGATCTAACTGCCATAGAACAACAAAATTTTCAGGGCCTAAGTTACTACAGTGTCCTTCTAATTTCTAATTCCTAAGCAACTGATACTCTGTGCCCCAGGTCTAAACCACTAGAGTAGGCCCCAAGTCTTAAACCCGATCTCTACAGGTGAACCATGCAAGACTATGACTCAGCAAGTATATGTGCCTCTCATAGGTGAATGTATAACTCAGTAGATCACTACTGGAAATTCATGCCTCCCATCATTCTACCCCTGCAATAGACAACTTCCATGTTGTACATGTTCTCTCCAGTATCCCCTGTGGTTCCTTCCCAAACTTTTCAAATGGTCTCTCTGGAAATAAACCTTAGCAAGCTCTTCTTGTAAAAATGTGTCATGTTTCCTCCTATGATCTGAGTTGAATAGGTAATATTCTTGCCTCATTAGCCTTTAATAACCTTTTCAAATAAAATGGGACAATTTCCATGCAGTTCTAACAGTTGGCATGAACTAAACATGAAGACATATTTAACAAAGAAGAGTGAAGAGTCACTTTTAGTTGTCCAGATCTAGAAAGGCAATGTGACATCCATATAACATTTGTAATAAATATTTGAGGATTCTCATTTAAGATGGGAACATAAAGGGTGATCACTGTAAGAAGGGAAAATTAAGCCCAAATCTGAAAAGCATAAAAGTGCAGGTGGTTTTCAAAATGAAAAATATACAGTGGGTTCAAGAGAAGGACAGGGAACATGGGAAAAATAAAGCTTAGAAATTGAATCTGGGGCCACATTTTAGAGGATTCTGGAATTCATCTAATAGATATTCCAAACTGTATTCTATGGAGAATGAATATTACATAAAAACAAAATAGGAGTAAAGTAGTATAGCTGTGTGTGTGTGTGTGTGTGTGTGTGTGTGTTCATGGCTGCATGTGCTGTGTATGTATGTTTAATCAGTCTTTATCTAAACAATAACCATCATCAGAAAAGGGATCATTAACAATTTAGTTCCAAAATACTCAGCACAAATTAGTCATTGAAAATACTTTGATATATGAATGAATACTCAATCAAATCAAAGAATTATAGATAAGAAACTATTGTGAAAGGTAAGAAAATAAAGTTGAGAAAGATACTGAACAAGGAAATACAAAAGAAAAAAAGATAAGCAATGTAACACTTGTAATCTCAGTACTCTAGAAGACGCATTTAGGATACTGTAAACTGGGTGACTTAATGAGATGTTGCCTCAAATTTAAACATGTTTTAAAGAGGTTTTTGTTGTTATTTTTTTTCATTTTTCATTAATTTATTTGATATAGTGTCTTTCTAACAGTTCAGACTCATAGGGAACCTCCTGTCTCAGCCTCTCCAATGCTAGGATTACAGTGTGCATCACCATGCCCAGTTTCTAGGCAAAAACAGTGCCAGGGGTTCTGGGAACAGCACAGCATGCTATACCAGGAATCAAACTCTGGTTCATATGATTGCCAAGCAAGCGCTTAGACTGTAAGGCAGATTCTCCAAACATTCCTTCAACACACGTGTCCTATTGCTTATAAATTCCTGCTGCTCTTGCCACAGTCACGTTACTATAAATAATTATTTTAAAGGTGAAAATTAGTATTAGCAAGATCGTATTAAACCAGGTGCAATTCCTTTCAGTGAGTAATTTCTTTCAAGAAAATGTGTCCAAAGAAAATAAATCATTGTAAAAAACAAGCAACCGAAGATATTCATTTCTCCAATATTTGGTTTGATTTATATTTATTTGGTTTTGCTATTTGTGATTCTGGCAGCTGAACTTAGGATCTTAATACTGAAACTTATTCACAGCCCTTTCTATTTTGAGGCAAGAACTTCACTAAGTTACCCACATGGACTTGGCTAATAACCCTCCTACTTCAACCTTCCAGAGTGCTGGAATTGCACGTATTCACCACCATGCCTGGATCTCCAAAATTTGCTTTTTTGGTGTGAAAAGCTAAGTTGAATAAAAAGCCAACAATAGAAAATAATTAAGTACATATTATTGATTTTTAATGAACTATTCTGAAGTCATTAAAAATGATCAGGAAAGAGGCAAAAAAAAATGTTTCTGAGAAAAAACAGAATTTTATTCCTTGTTTTCATTTTCACTAACAACAATCACCCACATAGGATACCTCAAATATATTTTAAAATGAGGCACATGGGCTGAAGATACTGCTCAATGGCATAGTGCCTACTGGAAAAGCACAAGGTACTGAATTCAGTTCCCAGTACCAAATAGATAAATAAGGCACACTACAAAGTTTAAGATTTGTAAAGTCCTAAGTAAAATGTGCATTCATAAGTAAAATATTAATGATTATTAAGAAAAAGTGGAGGCATTGTTTTGTTGAAGGAATGGAATTAAGAATGATTTTTCATTTTTATTTCAGAAATTGTTTTATTAATTACAGCAAAAATAATAACACATTTTCTTTCACAAAGTTTCTACTTTTGCCACATATTATATTGGGTGTTTACATGGCATAATTTTCAGTCAGAACTGTAATGCTTCCTGCCATACTTTTGCTGCCCAGGATTATCTTTGCTATTCTAGGTCTTTTCTGGTCCAAATAAATTTTAGGAATGATTTATCCATGTCGGTGAGATATGTTGATGATATTTTGATAGGGACTGCATTAAATCTGTATAATAATTTAGAGAAAATGGCAAACTGCACAATGTTGGTTCTTCCTACCCAGAAGCAGGGGATTTCTTTCCATTTTCTGAAATCCTCTAAAATTTGTGCTTTCAGAGTACTATAGCTTTCATTGACTAGATCTTTCACTTCTTTTGTTAGGTTCATTCCTCAGTATTTCATTTTCCATGTGCTATTGTAAAAGGTATTGTCTCTCTTCCCTCTCAGTGATTTTATTATCTGTGTAGAGGAATGCTATTGAATTTGGGTGTTAACTTTGTATCCTGCTATGCTTCTGAATTTGTGTATTAATTCAAGCAACTTCTCGGTGGAGTTTTTTGTGACTTCCAAGTAGACTATCATATTATCTACGAATAATGATAGTTTAACTTCTCCCTTACCTATTTTAATTTCCTTTATTTCTCTCTCCTATCTAATGGCTTTGGCTGATGATTCCAGAACTATATTGAATAGGAGTGGTGATAGAGGACATACTTGATTTGTCTCAGATCTGAGAGTAAAAGTCTTCAGTTTTCCCCCATTTAGAATTATGTTAGCTGTTGGATAGTAATGGATGGCTTTCATCAGGTTCAGGTAGAGTCAATCTATTCCAATTTACTGTAGGACTTTGAACATGAATGAGTGTTGCATTTGGTCAAAATCTTTCTCTGCATCAATTGAGATGATCATATAGTTTTTAAATTTGTCTCTGT
This sequence comes from Myocastor coypus, assembly GCA_004027025.1. NCBI lineage: Eukaryota > Metazoa > Chordata > Mammalia > Rodentia > Myocastoridae > Myocastor > Myocastor coypus. The sequence continues at coordinate 35,619 of PVJA010014960.1, forward strand.
TGATAAAGTGTATTAGGTTTTCAAACTTGCACACATTGAACCTTCGTTGCAACCCTGGGATAAATTCTCAGAAGAAATACTAAAAGATTATAAATGCATGAAGAAATACTCCACATCACTAGCCATCCAGGAAATGCAAATAAAAACAACATTTAGAGACTATCTCACCCAGGAAAGAATGGCTATTGTAAAGAAATCAACGAAAAACAAATGTTGGAGAGCTTGTGGTGGAAAAAGGAATGCTTCTCCACTGTTTGCGGGAAGGCAGACTGGAGAAATCACTATGGAAAGCAGTGTGGAGAGTCCTTAAAAACTAGGACTGGAAATCCCATTCAATCAGGCTATATCCCTACTGGGAATTTTCCCAGAGGAACTGAAAACATCATATCAAAGTGATGTTTGTTCACTTATATTTATAGCAGCATAATTTGTGATAGCCAAGGCTTGGAAACAACCAAAATGCCCGTCACCTGAACAATGGTTGAAAAAGATGTGTTTTTATACAACAGAATATTCTTCAGCTATAAATAATGAGAAACTAGGAGACTTCATATATAAGTGGATGTATCTTGAATATATACTCATAAGTGAAACATTATATAGTATTCCTAGTATGAAAATTCAGAAGAAGAAATAAAAATGTAAGGGCATAACAAATCTAAATGTAAATAGAGAACTTAAGGATTAAACAACAAAGCGATAGCATGCAAAAAGTTAGGAAACAGGGTGGAAACAAAACCATGAACTTCTCTAGACAAGATAAATTAGACAATAGTCCTAAGAATCTCCAACAGGTCTCAGACACTGTGGATAGCAATTTGTTATACCAAAAACATACTTGGAATGCCTGTCACTCTGATGTTTTAGATGTGTGTTGTTTCTGTTATTATTTCAATCATTGCTATACTCTCTCTTAAGTATATGTTTCTATTGAAAAACAAAAAAGTAATAAAAGAAAATAAGAGATGAGGAAAAATGTCATAGGATTGAACTGCTATAATTCTGTATATGGTTAGATTTCTAAATTTAGGCGTTAAAATGTGTAACTATTTTTATCATATTCTATAGGGATTTATACAGTATCAGTGGTTGATGGAAAATACCAGTTCCATGTTAAGTCTAAGACATTTGATGTTCAGAAAGACAGTGATGTGAAGCTCAAGTGTCTATGTTATAGAGTAATAGTATCACTAAGATTCTCTTCTGGAGGGTTAACAACTTAAGTTTGCAGACCAAAAAAAAAAAAAAAAAAAAACACACACACACACACACACACACACACACACACACACACACACACACACACACACACATATATATATGCAAGGGCTACAAGGATAGTCAATATTTTGACCCTATCTCTTAAAGGTCAGTGAGGACTCAGGACATAACAGAAACTGTACCAGAACAACATGTAACTCAGTGGTGTCACAAATTTTCTGTTCAAGGAGATTATGGGGCCATAGAAGAAAGGGATTAATGATGTATAGTGTGCCTAAGGCGAGTCACCTAGAGTGAGAGCATTCTCTCAGGATTTCACAGAGAGCAAATTGGTCAAACACTGGCCATGACTCATCCATAGGCCTGACACTAACAATAGTTTTAGAAAATATTTTGCATGGTTTCAAGGTAAATCTTGATGAGATGGGACTGACCTTGACAGATAGAAAACTCACATGTTTTGTTATATAGGTCTTGCTTTAATTTGGCCTTAACCATCCAGCAGAAAAGTTTAACCACAAGGCATAAAAAGTAGAGCCAGACTAGTATGTTGAGCTATAAAAGGCTCAAGTCAATAGCTTCTGACATTGCCAGTTCTACTAATAACTCACTACTATCATGGAATATTGAACTATACATACAACTATTTACTCTTTCATTTACTCAATGAAAAGAAGCATTCATATCAATAGTGTTTAGAAAAATTATCATATCTGCATGACATACATTGAGCAACTACTATGAAGACAATAGTGTGCATTATATTATTTATTGTGATTGCCCTACTAACATGTTTTGAAACTGCCTCATTATTCTTAACAAAAGTAATAAAATCAAAAAATAAAGTAAAAATAGATGTGGAAATTTCAGTCAAATAAAGAAATAACAGATCCATTTTTTCTTTGTAAAGATAATAAAAAAATAAAACTGCAAAACATTGGAAATAATACAAAGTTTCACTAAATAAAATGACAGGAATTGAACAATGGTTGTTACATAATGTGCTTCAAAGTAGTTGTTCAGAGTACCAGATATAAGCATGCAACTACTGGGATGTGAAGGAGAAAAGAAAAGAGAAAGGAAAAAATACTGTGTGTGTGTGTGTGTGTGTGTGTGTGTAGTCTTGTGTGTCTGTATGTGTGTTTGTGTATTTTCGATAGAAAGCCAAAATATTAGCACAAATGTAACAAAACACAGCTATCTCAGCATTTCCTGCAGAATAGTCAAAGTTTCAAGCATTCAAATTTCTTAATGTTTATAAACTTCAGTGCCATTCAGTGTTTATATTCCATAACTCCCATTCCCTTAACAGTTCTTTCAAAAGTTAATCTCCTTCCATGCACTAATATTCAACTAATTAAGTTGATATCAAGAGAAGAACTAATACTATAATTTGTATTTGCTGAGATATTAATGTATCTTTTCCTATTATAATTTTTCCTCTAGGCAAAATCAAGCAAGTACAACACATCGTAAAGTCATTTTTCAGACTAAAGCACTCCATGGTATAATTAGTCTTATGACAGTAAGAATTTAATTAAATTATGGATGAACATCTAATGAAATGACAAAAGGATGAAAAAGTCAACAATTAAAATACCACTGACATGAATATGTCAAAAAGATAGAATATCATGGATGCAAATATTGAAATTGTTAAGAGCCTCAAAGAATAAAAATGTTCTTATTGCAAGTATTTCAGCTATTGTAGAATTAGAAAATCTTTTTAAGTTATAGAAATGTAACTATATATTATCTATAATTTCTGTTAAACATGCCCAAGATAAGTTTGAAGGAGAAAAAAGTATAATTTTAACGTAGGAAAATTGTCTTGGAGCACTTTTTATTCAAACCCCCCCCCTTCAATATATTGTGCTTTAAAAGCCATGCACACCTGAAAAATAGACTCAGGATTCTCAGTCATAGTTTTAGCATTAAAAAACCACATCTTCTCACACTGAATAAATCGATGTCTTCATGTGGCAGTCTTACCAACCATCAACCAAAGCAAGTGTCTGTTAGCTACTGCAGTTGGAGAGTGCTAATAAGCTACACTTACAGTGCCTGAGAACAGACTTGATGAATCATAAAAGTACATTTTATTCACAAATGGAATAAACCAAGAAAACAGAAAAATATTGCATCTTTTATTAATTACAAATCAAAGTTTCCCCTCCAACAGATACCTGGGAAGTTGCAACATTAACATGATAGTTTCTTTTTGGTTTTCCTATTTTTCCAAGTAATTGCTTTAGAATCTCTCTAATGTATATTATTCTATGTTATTATTTGTGGATCCATTGAGAGAAAACAAAACACATATTTTTCCATAAAAGAAATGTATTGTTTTTCAGAAGGGTAAGTAGGATATCAAGACAAAAAAGGATACTGTTATAGAGTGTATAAAAGATCAATAATAGTGAAATAATATTAAAAATATAAATAATGACAGCAATAATGGTAGTAGTAAGATGCCCACTATCTTTAAGATACTTCATAGTTACTATAGGGTTGGAAAATTGAAAATGAACATGAACTAAATAAAAAGCATGCATGCAAATGGCAAAACTCCACCACATCCAAGTAATCTGAATTACAAAATAGAAGATATAACAAAAGAGAAAAATTGATAATGATAGCAAAATGATTACAAACATATGAACTAAAAATGAATACCAGCACTCTTAAACTATGAAATTCAATGATATCAGAATAGACAAAATGTACAGTACAAGTACAATTTAGTTAACCTATCAGTGGCACACTGAGTGCTCAAAAATATATAACAAAATAGAATGCATTAGTAGAATAATTAATAAAGAAGCCATATTTAATAAATAATGCTGGAAAACCTCCAGTGTACAGGCCTGGCATGTGGATCAGGCACCAGAAACTTGAGTGAACAGGCCCAATGTAAGATTCTGTGGTTAAACTTCCTGCAGAGAGGCTAGGGGCAAAACCCAGCCACCTAAACCAGGAGCGGAATATCTAGCCAGTGGAGCACAGTGTGTTCACTTCCATAGGCTGGAACAGGAAAAAGCCTAGCACCGCAACAAGACCCAAGTCAGGCCCAGCTGGATGAGTTTGAACTTGGTAGTTCCAGATCCAGGTCCAGCTCAGTAAGTTCAAAGTTAGTAGATCCTGACCAGGTAAGCTGAGGCACAACACCAAACACAGACCTATAAGAGCATTTTGTCTTGAGAGAGAGACAGGTGGCAACAGGTAATTGGGTGAACTAGTCTGCCTGAAAGATTCCAGGTACATCAAAGGGAGGCAACCAGAAGGACTTTAGTGGCACCGACTTAAATACCAATTCTCAATTTACTATCTGCTTAGCTGTAAAATCATAATGTTTGATCTGATAGTTTAAAATGCAAACCCATTAGTTACAAGTTTGTCAATTGGTAAATCTCACAACCCATTATTAGTGTTTCTAACCACAGTATGATCAATAGAAAATTATATCCGCTTTCACCATGTGATCTCTCTTATATAATAATATTAGAGAAGGTGCTGGGTAGTAACTGCATCAGCACTCTACATCAAAGGTCCGAGGTCAGTGCCAAACATAAACCAGTATCTCACTCAGTCAATACAAAGGGCAAATACCTGGGAAACACAAAAAAATATGAATTTTTGACACAGAAGAGATACCTAAAGAATAGATCCTACAGAGAGGCTATGGTCATAATGATATACTCTATCAAAGTTTCACAGAAAAATTCACATAAATCAAAATAATTTGATTTCATAGAATCGTAAAATGATGAAGAAAAGGAGCCAATGCATTCTCAGACCCTGAGCACACCCAAAACAAATACAGGAGACATTATCATAGAAGAAATTAAAAATCACATGCCAGAAGTTTCTGAAATAATAACATCTGAAATAAAGAAACTACTGCAAAAATGTAGAGAAGAAATCGGACCAGAAGTAATCTCTGAAGTTAAAAAAGAAATGATAACTACAATGAAAGAATTATTAAGTCCTTATAAAGAAGACACTGATAAAAAGAAATAGAGGAGACCATGTATAGTGCTTTGTAGGACTGTTGTCAGTGTCAACCATCTAGATGAGTCACGGCCATTGCTTGACCAGTTTGCTATCTGGTCAAGAAGATTTGGGACACCACTGAGTTACAGAATGTTACAGCACAGTTTATCTTATGTCCTGAGTTCTCACTGACATTGAAGGGTGGGGGGGGCAATATATTGGCTATCCTGTAGCCCTTCTTTTTCTCTAATTTTTGGTCTGTAAACTTGTATTATTAGCCCTCAGAAAGAGAAGCTTAGTGATATTATTACTCTACAATATGTGTACTTGAGCTTAAAAACTGTCTTTAAGGTAAATCCTGAGGGGATTTGACTGACATTGGGAGATACAAAAGTTCCATGTTTTGTTATACAGATCTTGTTGTAACTGTTCTTCATCAGCCAGCAGAAAAGTTTAAGCATGAGGTATAAAATATAAAACTATACTAAAATGCTGCACTGTAAAAGGCTTATATCAACAGCTTCTGACATTGCCAGTTCTGCCAATAACCTACTTCAATTATGCGATATTGGACTATGTATACAACTGCTTTCTACTTTGAACTAAATGCAAAGAAATTTTTGTACCAATAATGATTAGAAAAATTATCATGTCTGCATCTTGTGTTCAAATAACTACTATGAGGATAACAACATGCATTACATCAATTATTGGGAATGTACTACTAACATGTTTTGAAACTATCAGACTGTTATTTGTTACTAAAAGTGACAAAAAAATCATAGAGGAAAATAACAAAAGATGGAAACCTTGAAAGGGCAATAAGAAAAGAAATAGAATGCATGAAGCAGATTCAAAGAGATATTTAAGATATTCAAAGCTCAATTAATAGTTAGCAAAAGTGTCTGAATGAAAGGGAAGATAGACTTCCAGACATTTTAGACACTGTTGCAGTTAGTGAAAAGGTAAAGAAAGAGCTCATAAAAACACCTAGTATACAAAAAATAATAATTTAACAGCTGCAAAATTATGCAAAGATAAACAACAGAAGATTAAAAGGAATGGAAGAGAAAGAAGATGTCTATACAAATGAAATAAAAGGAATATGGGTAGAAGTAATACCAAAACACTTCACAAATGTCAGGAAATAATCTATCATTTAGGTTAATGAAGCATAGAGAACTCTAAATAACATCAACCCGAATAAAACCATACCCAAACATACAATGATCAAGATCCCAGAAATTCAACATATGAACAGCATACTGAAAGGGACTAAAGGGAAGAAGCTGATCACATTTAAAGGACAACCCATCAGACCAAAGGTAGATTTCACTTCACAAACCATCAAGTCAAGAGCATGGAACAAAGTACATCAAAAATTTGGTTTTTTATAAAACTAATTTCCACTTGTTTATTGAAAGGAACAGTATCTGTTTAATTTTTGATCAATTTTACATGCTTATATCTGGTAATATGAACAGCTACTTTGAAGACAATATGCAATAAAGCAACCATTGTTGAATTCCCATGATCATGTTTTTTGAAATTTTGTGTAGATTCTAATGTTTTTCCTTTTAATTTTTTAAACTTTTTGTTGTGTGCAAACTGAAAAGAGAGCTTATTGTCTACTCAAGCACTTAATATAATGGCTATGAACAACACAGGACAAAATTATTTAAACCATAACATGCACTGCATTATAAATTGTGATTTTCTTTTGCAGCAAAGAAAAACATTAAACTGGGGCACTCGATTATTTCTGCAAAGAAACATTTGCAGAAATGGTTAGAATATTTTTCTAATAACTTTAACTGACTTGCAGCTTAGAGATTAGATAATTTACATGTTCAATAGAATTTCCTTCAAATACAATTTTTTTTAAGTTTTAGAAAGTTCACAAAAACACTCCATTTATGACTGGATTCTCAAATAAGAGTCTCTGCTACAGAGCTCTGCTCTTGTGGCTTTAAAATTATTTTTTATTCCTTTTTTAAATTTTCATGAAAAGAAATAGCAATGAGAATTTTACAACAGGTTAGTAGGAAAATTCCAACAATTAATACATTGCACATTGTTGTCTTCATAGTATTTGTTCAGAGTACAAGATGCAGACTTGATATCTTCTATAAATACTATCAGTACAAAACTTTCTTCTCATTGAAATAAGAGAAAGCAGGCTCCAGCCCTGACCCAAACTGCACCGCTGGTAGCCAAGCCCGCGCGCCCGCCGCGGGTAAGCTCCCTGCGCACCTCTGCCCTGCCTCTGCATTCCTGCGACAAACTTCCTGTTCCAGCCCCGACCAGAATCCCAGCCAGTAGGAGAGCCCGCGCGTCTGCCGCGGGTAAGCTCCCTGCACCCCTCTCACCCTGCTCTGCGTTCCTACGACTAACTTCCTGTTCCAGCCCCGGCCCAAACCGCACCGGCTGAGTCAGGATCCTTGGCATGACTTCCCCTCTCCTGCTCCCCCTCCTTCCTTTTTTTGAACCCCTCCAACCCAAGCTCCAGCACCGAACCCATCAAACATCTAGTATGGCAACCGATCTGGTCCACGAGCCTACCAGGACTACTCAATCCCAAAGCTCTACCTCCACCTACAGACCACATCCGCTGGGCTTCACAGCAGCTAGCAGCCCTAGCTCCAACACAGAGTCAGGAACATCTGTAGACTAACCAGCTTGGAGTATCCAGACCAAACGCCCATAGACACAGCATAATGCCACCAAAGTGCAGAGGTCGCTTCCATACAAAATGATAACAACAAGGAGCAGGAGGAAATCTCAGGGCCCATGCCCACCCAAACTAAATACAGAAGACACTATCATGGAAGAAAATTGGAATCATACAGATGAAACCTCTGAATTGGTAGCATCTGAGGCAGACACACAAGTGCAGAAACTTATAGAGCAACTGAGATCAGAGATAACATCTGAAGTAAAAAAAGAAATACATGAAGTGGAAAAAAGGCTGGAGAAACATATAGAGGACATCAGAGCAGAAATAATATCTAAAGTTGATAAAGATGCCTAAATCAATAGCATCCCAAGTAGGGGAACAACTACACAAAAATAGAAAGGAGAGCAGAACAGAAATAATCTCTGAATTAGAGAGAGAAAGGATAACCATAATAACAAACTTCAATACTATTAAAGAAGACATCGATAAAAAATTAGAGGAGAATAGAAAAATGATGGACTCCCTGACAGAACAATATAGGAAAGACATAGATCGCATGAAACAGTTTCAAAGAGATACACAAGAAAATAAAACCTTGATCACAAGTTGGCAGAGCCGAACGAACAAAAATGAAGGTAGAGTTTCGAACATTGAAGACACAGTTGCAGCCAGTGAAAGAGTAAGAGAATATCTTTTAAAAACAACCAGAATGCAGGCAAAAATAATTCAACATCTGCAAGATGATGCAAAAATGAACAACGTGAGATTAATGGGAATCAGTGAGAAAGAAGGAGTCGATACAAATGATATAAAAAGAATTTGGGCAGAGGTAATAGCAGAAAACTTCCCAAATTTGAGGAAACAATCGGACATTCAGGAAACTGAAGCCTACAGAACCCCAAATAACATCAACCCAACTAAAACACGCCAAGACATATAATAGTCAAGATACCAGAAATCCAGCTGAAGAATAATATACTAAAAGCTGCTACAGAAAAGAAACAGATCATATTTAAAGGAAAACTCATCAGAATAACAGCGGATTTCTCTTCACAAACCATGAAGTCAAGAAGAGCATGGAGCAGAGTGCTTCAAGTCCTCCATGAAAACAAATTTCAACACAGACTATTGTACCCGGCAAAACTCTCCTTCAAGTATGAGGGAGAAGTGAAATATTTCCATGACAAAGAACAACTAAAGAATTTCATGACATCAAAGCCAGTGCTACATAATATTCTAACAAATATTTTAGAAAGGGACCAAAATGAGAACAGAAAGATCCCAGCAAATAGAGTAACCAACTAAAAATAGGAGAAAAAATTGGTAAACACTAGAGAATAAGAGTCATGTCAGCCATAAGTCAATACATTTCAATTATAACCATCAATGTAAATAGACTTAATTCTCCAATTAAAAGAGGTAGACTTGCTGAGTGGATAAGGAAACAGAGCCTAACAATATGCTTCATACAAGAAGCACATTTAACCCACAAAGAAACTCATAGGCTTAAAGTTAAAGGTTGGAAAACAATACTACATGCTCCAGAACCTCAAAAAAAAAGCAGAGGTAGCAATCCTCTTTGCAGACAGTCTAAACTTCAAACCAACACTGATCCAACGAAATAGAGAAGGCCACTACATACTAGTTAGGGGAAAAATTCATGATGAAGAGGTAACACTCATAAATATGTATGCACCCAACATGGGAGCAGCAAGCTATATAAAACAAACCTTAATTGACCTGAAAAATCTCATATCCAATACTACAATCTTAACAGGAGACCTCAACACTCCCTTATCCGAAAAAGATAGGTCAATCAAACAAAAAATCAGCAAAGAAGTGGCAGAACTGAATCAGAACTTGAAACAATTGGACTTAGTGAACATATACAGAGTGTTCCATCCAACCACCTCAAAATACACATTCTTCTCAGCTGCACAGGGGACATTTTCTAAAATAGATCATATATTAGTCCATAGATCATACTTAAGTAGATGCAAGAAAACAGAAATTATCCCATGCATTTTATCTGACCACAGTGCAATCAAATTGGAAATAAATGACAAAAGAAACCATAGGAATTTCAGGACTACATGGAAACTAAACAGCACTCTTCTCAACAACCAGTGGGTCAGAGATGAAGTTAAAGAAGAAATAAAACAGTATCTACAATTTCATGAAAATGCAAACACAACCTACCGGAATTTGTGGGATGCAATGAAAGCAGTTCTCAGAGGGATATTCATAGCTCTGAACTCACACATTAAGAAAATAGAACGGGAACAAATAAGCAATCTTACACAACACTTAATCCGACTAGAAGTGGAAGAACGAAATCCAAAGCCCGAAGGCGGGAGTAAACTATAAAGATTAGAGCAGAAATCAATTCAATTGAGACGAAGAAAACAATACGAAGAATTAATGAATCCAAAAGATGGTTCTTTGAAAGATTAAATAAGATTGATAAGCCCCTAGATAACCTCATCAAAAAGAGGAAAGAAAGGACTCAAATTCAAGCAATAAGGAATGAAAAGGGTAAAATTACTACGGACCCAGCAGAGATACAGAGAATCATAAATAGTTACTTTGAGAATCTCTACTCTCACAGAATTAAAGCCACAAATGAAATGGACAGATTCCTAGGAAGGTACAAATTACCTAAACTGAATCAAGAAGATATTAAAATTCTCAACAACCCAATAACAGCCAATGAAATACAAAATGTAATAAAAAGCCTACCAACAAAGAAAAGTCCGGGACCCGATGGATTCACCTCCGAATTCTACAAGAAATTTAGAGAAGACATAACCCCAATACTCCTCAAACTCTTCAATGAGATTGAAAAAGAAGCAATCCTTCCAAAATCATTCCTAGAGGCAAGTATCACACTGATACCAAAACCAGAAAGAGATGTAACTAAAAAAGAAAACTACAGGCCAATCTCTCTCATGAACATTGACGTAAAAATTCTCAATA
>PVJA010014961.1:0-15178 GCA_004027025.1 Myocastor coypus
TCTTCTTCTTCTTCTTCTTCTTCTTCTTCTTCTTCTTCTTCTTCTTCTTCTTCTTTTTCTTCTTTCTGAGACTGGGGTGAGAACTCACGACCTTGTATTTGCCAGGCAGGTACTTGTGTCATGGAGCCATCTCCCCAGTCCTTAACTTCTACTTCTTTATGCATCAGTATTCTACTTTTTCTCTTTTCTGTCTTATTTTCAAGTTTGGGGGCTTTTATTGGTGCCTGTTTAGAGTTCTATCTCTACATTGCAACAGCCACTTTGCTGTCCCCAGACCAGCTCCTGCTTCTCCCACCCATGGCTGGAGTCCAAGGCTGCCAGCTCCATTTGTGCTAGTGAGTGGAGTGGAATATACCTTCCATGGTCACGGTGTCCTCACCAGAGTCCTCAGGGCTCAACAGGGTACCTCCAGGCTGCCTGTCCCCCCAGAGGCCATCCCCCTCTGTTCCTGCCCTGGCACAACCTCCTTTCCTCTTAATAGTGGATCTTTCCAGTAGCTCTACTTACTTTTTTGTATCTCACCTATAATTTGCTGGGGCTCCAAAGGAGCTGAGGTAAACATTTCGCAGGGTTTACCCTACGCAGTTTGACTGGACTGGATTTATCTGCCGCTTTCTCAGTCCTATTGATCTTCCTTTCTGACTACAGTAGGAGTGTTGCAGATAGCAGGCAGCTGAGTTAGACAGAAATACAGGCAGTCAGACTAGACTAGACCCCCAAGGGGACAGCACAGAAGACAAGATATGCTGCAACTACGAGAGAGACGGATGCTCCCCTGCGGGCCAGCCCTAGAGACCAAAGATCGAACAAATGCTCACCTCCCTAAAGATTAGCATCAGGGATTGATCATCGCCCTGAGGAAGCCAGGAAGCATCAATCCGACTGCTACCAACTGGCTACTGGATAAACTCCTGTTCTATATTCATGCCTGCTTGCTATGTGACTCGCTTCCCCACTTGGTCCTGGACTTACCCTGAGCAAAGGTGCTTGTGATCTCATTGGTTGACCATAGTTTTGTCCCACCTTATGCCCACCAAAGCAGGTTCCATGCTGTCCACTACCCTAGACCCACATGATTTTCTTCTATAAAAGTCCCTGAAGGGACAGCTTCTTGAGGACCACCCTGCTTAGGGACCCTCTCCTGTCCCTCTCTTGGACAGGATCTTTCTTTCCCCAATAAATCTATTCTGTGCATAACCATCATTTGCTCCTAAAACTCTTTCTTTGATTTTACAGAACACGAATGGGTCCCAGGTACCTTTCAGGTCAGGAGTTTCATTTTTTCCCTGTATCAGGAGAACTCCCACCCCTGTGCACAGGAAACCCCCGTTCCTGGACACTCCTCTGTCTTCTCTCCACACTTCTTAATATTTAAAGCCTTTTAAATATTTCAGTCTCTTCCTTTATTGATTCTTTCCTCTTGGCCTAGAAACCCACTTGTTCTTTCCTTGCCTCTTCTCCTTAATTCAATGCTATTGTTTCCCCTCCATCTCCTGACCTTTCAGTTTTGTAATCTTCCTTATGAAGTAGCCAGGGAGACAGCTCAGTGGAATAAATGCTTGCCTGGCAAGCACAAGGTCCTGAGTTCAATCCCTGGTACCACCAATAAATAAATAAATAAATAAATAAATAAATAGTAAATAATAATAATAAAACCTTCCTCAGGAGACAGACTCAAAGGCTGCAAACGTGACTTCAATGCCTCCAGATCCACAGCCCTGAGAGGTTGAAAGAGGCGCTCACATGTGCAGGGACAGTTCTGGACTCCAGAGGTCACTGTGGGAGGCTGGGGACAGCTGAGGGACAGCTGGGGAGGAGGAGCTGAGGAGAAAGAGAGAGTCCTGCCTTATGGCACCTCAGGTTACAGGGAGACAAGATAACTTCTGAGCTAGGCCAAGAGCTTGTGCAAGTTCTTGAAGAAACATCTTCCAAGACCCATGGCCACGTCTGTCTGTGTGTCTACACCACACAGTTCACTCAGGTAGCACCAACAAGCTCTCAGTGTCCCTCAGACACTGAGTGTCTCCCTGTCCAGCCCATCTGTTCCTGCCTCAGCATCCCCGTCAGGGTGGCTGAACCCCACTTCCTGGTGTTGCACCCCTTGCCTGCCCAGCAGGTCCCTGTCTCCACTTGCCTGTGCTTTGTTCTCATGCCCTGACCTCTGTCTGCCGTCACAATCATTTCTGGCACTGCACTGACTGTGTGCCATTGCCCTTGTGCTGACCGTGACCTGCTGTTCTGGGTGCAGCTTCTGCCACGTGTGTCTTAGGGCACCCTAAGCCCAAATGTCTCCGAGCCAGCTCATTCCCCTCAGCTTCCACTGTCTCCTGTTGATCACCATAATGAGATCGTCAATTGCCTGAATTCCCAACTAAATTGGACTATCATAGATTCCCCTCACTGCACACCACAGAGCAGAACTTTCTCCAGATGTGTCTCATTTTACCTCAGGAATACAGCTCAAATGCATCACCTGCTCCCCACAGTCACTCAGTCCTCAGTGCTGGAGGAAGGTACTATTCCCTGGTCATCCCAAATTTTCCACACCGGCTCTGGACACAAAATGCCTCATGTCTCTGCCCTGTATAAAGGAGATATTCCAGGGCTCAGAGCCTATGCCTTCCATCGTGCATGACACTTCTGTTTTCTTTTTGTCTTTTTGAGACAGGGTCTCACTATGCAGTCCAGGCTGGCCTTGAGCTCACTTTTGTAGCCCAGGCTGGTCTCAAACTTGCACTGATCCTCCTGCCTCAGCCTCCCAAGTGCTGGGATTACAGGTGTGCATGACTACACGCAGCTTTGTGCATGACACTTTCTAATCCCACCTGCATCTGCCTCCAGTCACCTGTGCTATGTTAACCATAGTGTGAAGGGTCAGCAATTCCAAGGGTTGCACCCCAAGTCTGTTTTTCTCCCACTGGATATTGCACTGGACGCATTCAGAGCTGTGGGACCTCACTCTCTTGCAGTCTGTGCATGACCAAATGGCGCACTTTGGCTGCTGAACTATGAAAGGGACGTGGCCACTTCCACAAAGGAACCCTAAAGGGCAGGAAATAACTCACATGTTCTCTTCTATAGCACCTGCTCCCACGATGATATCATGGATGAAGTTCCATCTACCTGAGACCCTGAGACACACCAGGAAGCAACCCCCTGCCCACAAAGCCAGGTGTGGGCATGACTAACAAGCAAGACTTAGCCTGTGGAGTCTTCACCATCCTAGGGCCATCTGTTCTTGAGTATTCTATCAGGCTGACAATCACTGATGTCACTCCATGGATTACCAGTGTTCTTCAGAGAATCAAAGCCAACAGAAAATGCAACTGTCCTATGATGTCCACAGATGAAGGGCAGCTGTATGCAGACAGAGGCAGAGACTTTTTACAAGCCACCAAGTCAAGCAGTTATGCTGGCTGAGGGTTCATGAGCTCGCAAGGGTTGGTGGCATCACCTCCACTGAGACCCACAGCCAAGGTCCAAGAGAGATGGAGTGAGTCCCAAAACAGAGAACTGCAGACAGTTGTGGTACTCCCTGAGTCTGAAGAACTGTAAGCAAGAGTGCTGATGTCAAGGAGCAGAGGAGGGCGATCCCAACGCAAGCGAGCTGGGAAACCTGGCCTCCCTTTGCATCAGGATGGTGGAGTGCAGGACCCAAGCGCCAGCCTCGCTCATCCCGCCCATCCGAATGCTGATCTCCTCCAAAACACTTTCACTCACACAGGCATGGCCAGGAAGCCTTCACCACCCTCTGACACCCCGTGACCAGCCAATTTGGACATAAAATCCACCAACACACACTATTCTCTCTCTACAACACACGTTAGTGGCACCTTTTTCCTGCTAACAAAAGGCGTATTTTTCAAAACCCTCTACCCTTGTGCCAGGCGTGGTGGCGCACACCTGTAATCCCAGCACTTGGGAGGCTGAGGCAGGAGGATCGGTGTGAGTTCAAGACCAGCCTGGGTTACAAAAGTGAGCTCAAGGCCAGCCTGAACTGCATAGTGAGACCCTGTCTCAAAAAGAAAAAAAAAAAAAAAAAAAAAAAAAAAAAACCCTCTACCCTTGAAGTCCCCATAAACAGCTGCCCATCCTCCATACTCCTTCTGAAGACTAAATTTGAAAACTAAATCCCATTCCTCTTGTGCTTTCCCTCAAAACCAGCACCAACGACCTCCATGACTGCTTATACGGAGGGGATTTCTTCCCAACGCCATAAGCCATCGGCTTCTGCATGCACATCAACCGACATCCTCCACCTTTGTTAAGTCCTGATGCTTCCCCCCTTGAGACGGCATTGGGGCCCACAGACTGGGCGCCTGGGCCTAGTGCCACTTCTCTCCCCACTGCAGATGCCCACCGTGAGCCCCAAGCTTGTTTTCCCTTGTGCTTCTACCCACCAGCTATAAATCAGGTTCCTACACTCAGCTCCTTGGAGTTGATGGATTGGCTAGAGTAGCTTACAGAACCTAGGGGAATATGTTTCCTTGTGTGTTACAAAGGACATTGCAAAAGGTGCCAATGAACAAAATTAAACAGCCAGTGGGCAGGTAAATTGAATGAACACTTCTCAAAGGAAGAAGCGCAAATGGCCAAGTACATGAAAAAACATTTGGAATCTTTAGCCATTAGGGAAATCCAAATCAAAACTGTACTGAGTATCCATCTCAGCCCAGTAAGAGTAGCTACCATCATGAATACAAAAAGCAACAAATACTAGTGAGGGTGCAGGGGAGAAAGAAGCCACCTGACTGGTAACATGCTACACTAGCCCAGCCGCTATGGCAAGCCCTATGGACTTTGCTCAAGATATTGAAAATAAAGAGATCGTTTGATCCAGTTGCACCACTTCTCGGTATACGTCTAAGGCAACTAAACTCAGTGTGCCTTGGAGATGCTTGAATTCCCACATTTATGGCAACACAGCTCCCAATAGCCATGACAGGGCCATTCATAGGTGAATGAATGTAGATGTACAGCAGAGTATTATTTGGCCTTAAGGAAGAACAAGATCATTTGCTTGCAAAATTTTGGATGGATTTGGAGACCACTATGTTAAGCAAAACCAACTGTACTCACGAAAACATACGATGTTCTCCCTAGTACATAGAATCTAAAAAATGTGACAAGAAAATAGAAGACTAGACAAAGATTAGCTAAGAGAAAAGAAATAAGAGGGAGTATGGGGGCTGCTAAGAGTGGTGGCATACACAAGTGAATATATGAACTGAGCCCCTCCAGGAGTGAAGGGGACAGGAAAGGGGCATGCATGTGAGCCAATCACGTTACGCGTGTGTACAAAGCCACTGGAACCAAGCACACTGATCTGGGTAATAAGCAAGAGTGAAAACTTTAGGAAGATGCTGATGTACCTCAGATGAAGAGACAGACAGGGCAAGGAACACGTGAAGGCTGGGGCTTCCGCACTCTGTCAGGGCCCACTGGCCTGCATGAGCCGAAAGATCCATCACTGCCACTGAGCTATCTCTGTGTGTATGGCAGAGAGCTTGTGCCAACCCATGGCTACACGCACGAGCCACACTGGGCCCACACGAAAGCATAGTCCTTGGGAAGGCAGGCCAGCTCAGCACCAGGTGGGAACAAGCCATCTCCCTGACATTTTCAGTCCTCAACCTTATTCACCCCTATCCCCCAACAGTGAACTCAACAAGTTTGTTTGATTCCCAAGACAGGCAGCTCTTGCAGAGCTACTTGTGTGGGTCTACCAACCTCATGAGCAGGGTATGCTTCCCGGTGGCAGCAGGTCCACCCCTCAGCCTCCACAGCTAAGCCCAGATAAGAGGACTGCAAGGTGCTCAGCAGAGTTTTCCTGCAGGGGTGTGATGCACCCTGGCCTTCTCAGAAGGGCTTTCACATCTGGGGCATGGGAGCTGAGAGCCCTGAGTGCTTGCTGTGACACAGGATGGCAAGCAAGCAGAAAAGAACACTCAGTTGCACAGTGACTGTCACCAAAGCGGTATTCTCCTGCACTCTTTCCTTCCTTCCTTCCTTCCTTCCTTCCTTCCTTCCTTCCTTCCTTCCTTCCTTCCTTTTCATGACTGTGGGATTGAACACACAGCCTTTGCTCTGAGTTACAGACACAGATTTTCTATTCTATTTTTTACTTTGAAATAGGATCTTGCTGAAGTCATTAAATTGCACAGGCTGAGTGACTCATGAGCCTCCTGCCTCAGCCTTCCAGATCGCAAGCATGTGCCACCACACCTGGCTCTGGCCCTTTTTTCTTTATGTGAACTATTCATAAAAAAATGTTCATTGTATGTATGTGTGTATATATGATGAGTAGGTGTTATGACATACATATATATATATATATATATATATATATATATACATATATATATATGTATGTATATTTGTGTATAGTCAACATGCAAATATCAATCAGAGAGATTCTCCAAAGATAATACATCTATTTGAAAATAGGAGTTATAATGGGAATATACACTCAGTAGTAAACTATTTGTGTGTACTTCAGGAAATTGAAAGCAGAAGTTTCTAAGGCAAAAAGAGGAGACTAGCAGAAGTTATTTTGAAATAATAACCCTTGGCTTGAATGTCAATAAGAAGGGTGAAATCGGTCCACAGTAAATAGGTAACTGTCCTCACAGAAAGAGAGAGATGGATGGCAAGAGACAGAGAGAGAGACAGAGAGAGAGAGAGACAGAGACGGACAGAGAGAAAGAGACAGAGACAGAGACAGAGAGAGGGAGAGAGAGAAAGAGACAGAGAGGGACAGAGAGAGACAGAGACAGGGAGAGAGAGAGAGAGACAGACAGACAGAGAGAGAGAGAGAGAGCATCATCGTGATTCAAACATCAGGAAGAGAACGCTGCCAGTGTCACTGGGTCCTCTCAGGCCCAGTGTGCCTGCCCTGGCCACTGGCCCTCCTTCTTCTGGGAAATCCTCTGAGCTTCATTACTTGTTTCTTTGGCCTTCTCCACAGTAGGCCCCTGCCTGTGCACATTCCCAGACAGTCCAATGCTCAATTTGGCCCACATTTGAAGCCTACATAAACGAGATCCCATTCGGCACGTCCTCTGGAGCCTTTTCCCGCTTGACCTTTCAGAGTAAGCTTCCTCCCCGCTGGTACCTGAAGCTGTGGCTCATTTATTTTCCCCGCTGTTCAGTGCTCCCCAGTGTGAATGCACTTCATGCTATTTGTCCTTTTTATTACTGCTAAAGCTTTGACTCACAGCAGTGAGTGTGGCTGCCTGCAGCACTGCTGTGAATCTTCTAGTGCACCTGCGGGTCATGCACAAGTGCACAGCATTCCTCCAAACCCTACGGAGAACCTGAGGATCCTGGTAGCAGCTCATGTGCTTGTGTTAGTCAGGGGTCTTCCTGGAAATAGAAACAATGCAATGAAAGCATGGATGGGTGGATGGGTGGATGGGTGGATGGATGGATGATAGGTGGATAGATGGTTAAATGAATGAATGTATGGATGGGGGATGGATCAACGTATGGATGGATAGGTGGGTGGGTGATTCATTGATGGGCAGATGGATGCATGGAGGAATGCATGGGTTGGTAGATGGAAGCATGGATGGGTGGATGGGGGATGGATGATGAATGGATAGATGGGTGGGTGGATGGGTGGTTGGGCATGTGCCTGGATGGGTAGATGGATGGACAGTTGGACAGATGGATAATGAAGGAATGACTCACCCAATTATAGAGGGAAAGAAGTCCCACTATTTGCCCTCTATGAGCTGGAGGACTAGGAGAGCAGGTGGCATAATTCATTACAAATCTGAAGGCCTATGAACCAGGGCAGCCAATAGTGCAAATGCCAGTCTGAACGCTGGAGAAGATGGGAGAAAAGGAGAGGCCCAAGCTCAGCAGGAAAACAGACAAAAGGGCTGGCTGTCCTTCCCCTTCCTCTGTCCAACTGTAAATGGGTGGGTGAGTGCCCATCCAGAAATGATGTTTATTGTGGGCTCCCTGTAGCCTAGTTGGTTTGACCTAAATTATGTAGCACAGTGCATCCTGGGTCTTCCTAAGTGCTGTCACCAAACCATGCTCCCTTCACACATGTGTGCTGCAGGTAGCTCCCAGAACTACAGAAGACATATGCCTGTTCTTTGAGAATCTTTACCACTGGCACTTTGTTCTGGAAGCCCAGGCAAAGTAGGACACTAGGCCACACCAACCTGCCTTTAATTTGTATGTCCCCTAGAAAGGTCTCTATTTCTTTTAAAGAGTGATTTATTCTAGAAAGAATTTATTAGCCCAACAACCTGACTGACTGCGAGTGCTGAGGCCTGGGGCTCTTCTCTCTTCCAACCCTCTCTCTTGCACTCATACTTAGGCTTCTGCATTGGTACCTCTGTCACATCTGGGCATTCCATAGGGCTCAAGAAACAACTGTCTAGCTCATTCTTACCACAGCAGCTCAGGAAAGTTCAGCAACACCCTCCTGGCTCTGCCTAACGGTAGGATTATATCCACCTCAGGATATCTAACACAGACACTTCTATGAGTCCAACAAAACTGGTCATCCCTGTTCCTGGAAAAATTTTCATGTATGCACATTTCATTTAATTTTTGCACATCCCTAGCTCCTAGCCCCAACTCAAGTGAACAAACTACATGAAGCCTGGAGACGAGGCTGGGTTAGCATATGACTTTGGATGAAATGATGACTATGACTATATGAATTTGGAGGTACCTTTTAGCATAGCATTCCTAAGAGAAGAAATCATAGCAAAAGAAGATATAGGGCTTTGGTAGATTTTAGCAGTAGAAAAGTCACAGAGGCATGACATTTATGCCAAAAATGAGCCTCGGCGTTCCATAAGCCAAGAAGTATGCTGGGATGCATAGCGGTGCCTGAGGCTGACACAGAAGTATGTGAGTCTCTGAGTAGGTGGGAGCTAGGGAGGCACCAGGCTGAGATTCTAGTTCCCTTGCTGGTAGAGAATCTCCCAAGAAGCCAATGGAGAGTGAGGAACTGAGCAGTTGCCCTTTATGCAGCCTGACAAGCTAGGCTGCCCCAGTTCATGGATGCCAGCAGGAGACACAAGGCCTCCTGGTCAGAGACAAGGGACATCAGGCAGCCAAGTACCACATCAGGACATTTAGGTGAGTACCAGCCCAGTAATGACAGTGGCTCCATAACACCATACCACCTGATGGTATGGTGATAGCGACCTTGGGATGTGTACATCTCTCTATGATGTTCATTTTTTTATTTTTTATTTTTAAGCAGTTACACAATTTTGACACAGATATTTGGAAATTCAAGGAAATACAAAATCTAGGATGTTCAGATAACAAGGAAACCACCTGACACATCCCTCAGAGCATAGGTCATCATTCAACAGTGCTTCCTGGCCCTGCGCCTGAACAGCCCTTGCCCTGGACTTCCACAGCAGCAAGGCACAGCTGGGCCCCAGAGGTGGTTGCATACATGACCCATCTGTCACATGGCTGAGTAGCCTCAAGCCTAGGGAATGCCAAATCTTACAAGGGGGTTCCAGGATGACAACATGTCTATTATCTTGGCTGGGAAAGAAATCTAGCTCTGCTCGAGAAAGGTGCCATCTCTCTCTCCCAAAACTGTTTTCTATATGGACATCTTTGAAAATCTAATATGGAACAAAATCTGATACAAGATACTCAAGCATACCTGAAAAATTATCTCCTAGATGGTGGGGATGGTATGATCACTTCCATTTTGGCTGAGGAAGCTACAAGGAGAGCCCTGAGGAAAGGCCTGGGATCATAAGCTAGGACTTTGGACTGAGTGGTTGGGAGTTGAGCATCAGTGAGCACTCAGATGGAGACCATGACCTGCAGAACCTCAGGGGCAGGAAGGCCACAGACAGGCTGGAGGCTTGCATGCCGGGCCACAGGCACTGTATCTGTCTCCTGCCTGAGAGTGGCCCAGGAAAGCTGTGCCTCATGCCATCCTCTGAGACTGCCACTTGGGATTTCCTCTGTCTCTGGAGAGGAAGGGGACTCAGGGAATTCTCCAAAATCTGTTCACTGTTGTCTGTCTTATAGCTCCTCATAGAGAAGGCAATAGAGGACTAAGGCATCTTCCCAGCAAATGCCGCAGAGCTCATCCCCTTACTATCCCCCCACTTCCCTCCCTGCCCTGGGCTTGAGGATCCTTCCATGTAGTTGTGGCTCTTGGGTCCTGGTATCCAGCTATCCTGTACTAAGGACTTGGGTCAGAACAGCGAGAAATAAGGCCCTCCTCAGTATGCCCACCAGGGTTGGTCGCAAATGAGTGTGTGGACTGTGACAAGCCACTTCATGGTTCTGGCCTTCCTGGGGGACGTCTTCCCTTCCCCTCTGATCCTGAGCGCCTGCCCTTTCCCTGTTCCCTCATAGTCCCTTTGCCACCCAGTAGCCTACTAGAAACCTCCTTTTCTGGCATGGCCCATAGCAGCTGCGGGACCTCTCACAAGCGCATTGTTGAGAAGTTCATGGCCGCCTATGGACCTCGGAGTTCCTTGGTGGCTGACAGCCTGAGGTACAAGGCAGGTGGGGAGTTTGCAGGGTGGCACCTTTCCTAAGAAGTCAGTTGCTTGGCTGAGCCGGCTTGGTTTCTTGTGCGTGGTATGATTTTGCCAGGCTAACTGGGGTCAGTGTTTTCTTCTATAGATTAAAAGGAGCTGTAGCATAGCTATTCCATAGGACCACTGTGATTACTAAGCAAAGCCATATGATACCGAAGTTCTTTCCACCATACAGAGGTCTTCTATCCATGGATCTGCTTGCCTGCCTCTCAGTCTGTAGCTCTCTTCCTCATTCTTAATCTGCACATGCATGCACAGATGTAGACTATCCATCACACGTTCCTCCGCATGCACACACACTTTCGTTCTGTCCTTCTATCCTGCTCTCCATCCTCGCCTTGGCTGTCCCCTCAGCCTCTGTCCCCCTCAGGAAGCCAGCAGATTCCTGGCTCTGGGCTGCCACAGCAGATTGCCCAGCACAGCCCTGCCACCACAGGTGGAAGAATTATCACAAACAGAATTAATATGGTTACCACATGACTTCACAGGTATCAAAGGGGCAAATGCCTTAATTTTAGTCAGGACTTAACCTTTGTGGTTGCCATGAGACTTACGTTTTCAGTGTTTCTGCCTGTCCCCAGATCCAGCCTGGGCGTCTAGGGGAGGAGCGGGGCTGCTGTTCGCTTGGGGTCAGAAGCTCTCATGCTGGGACCTGGCAAGAGGAAAGTGTATGTCCCCATAGGCCGTGGCGATGCCTTTCACCTGGCACTGTGCCCGTCAGAACGACCTGCAAGGAGACCTTGATAGAAGATCTGAAGGTTATGCCTTCATGGAGAAGCCTTTGTTCAAGGATAAAGCTGGCTTGCCCCTAAGTGCCCCAGCTCTGTGAAGACTGCACTGCTGCCTCCCCTCGTCAGGGTGATGTGAGCAGCCCTGCGGCCACCCCTGGCCTAGCAGAGCTGCGCGCTGGTCTCTGGGCACCGCTGCTTCTCTCTGGCTTCTCTGTCCACGTTCACGTGAAGGGAAGTGCGCACGCGCTGCAGGCCAACCCTGCTCTATCACAGCGTGCCCTGGACTTCCCTGTGTAATCCCGTGCACTGGGAGAGACCCTGGGCCTAGGGCTTTTCACTAGCAGCTACAGTCACACACTCTTCCTGAAGAGCAGAGATTCTCATCCCAACAGCGTGTCAGAGTCACCAGGACATCTGAAGATGTCCCAGGTTGGCCACAGGCTGCAGGCTGGGGTCCCTGCAAGCTTCAGGATGTCAGCCCTAAGTGAGAACCCCTCAATCTCTGTAAGCTAAATTGAATGTCACTAAGATGAGTAATTCCCTACATTAAACAGAAAATAAGTAAATCTAGTAGACTGAACTTTGGAAATTTAAAGTGTCTCTCATAAATTTCCATTAAAATGTGGAATCTAAAACTATCTATATAAATGAAATTGTTATCAAAATTAATGTCTGATTAATCCCACAATTTATTTAAATAAGTTTAATTGTTCTTAAAAACACAAAGTAGCTCTTTTCTGGCTGGAACCATGGAGGGTATAGGAGAGAAGAAAAAGAAGGTTCCTGCTGTGCTAGAAACCCTTAAGAAAAAGTGAAGGCGTTTTGCAGAGTTGAAGATAAAATGCCTGAGAAAGAAGCTTTCCCAGATGACACTTCACAAGGCCAGGAGGAAGCTCATTTATGAGAAGGCCAGGCACTATCATAAGGACTACAGACATAGGTACAGAATTGATATCCAAGTGGCTAGGATGGTGAGAAAAACTGGCAACTTCTGTATCCCTACCGAGCCCAAACTGCTATTTGTCATCCGGATCAGGGTATCAATGATGTGAGCCCAAGGGTCTGCAAGGTGTTGCAGCTTCTTCGCCTTTGCCAAATCTTTAGTGGTACCTTTGTTCTGCTCAACAAGGCTTCAGTTATCAACAAGGCTGAGAATTGTGAAGCCATACATTGCATGGGGGTACCCAAGCCTGAAGTCAGTAAATGGACTAATATATAAGCATGGCTATGGCAAAATCAAGAAGTAAATTGCCTGGATGGATAATTAATTGATTGCTCAATCTCTTGGTAAATATGGCACCATCTGCCTGGAGGATCTGATTCATGAAATTTACACTGTTGGAAAATGCTTCGAAGAAGCAAATAACTTCCTGTGGCCATTCAAGATATCATCTCCACAAGGTGGAATGAAGAAAAAGACCACGCATTTTGTGGAAGGTGGAGATGCTGGAAATAAGGAAGACCAGATCAGCAGCCTTATTACAAGGATGAACTAAGGTATCTACCATGGTGTTTTCATGATTTGGTCAGTTAATAAAATATCTGCTTCCAAACTGAAAAACAAATAAAAATAGAAACACAAAGTAAATTGTGCCATCTACCCCATTTTTAAGTATACAGCTTAGAAGTATTACCTAGATTCATGTCATTGTACAGAGAATCTTGCAGACTTTTTCTTCTTGCAATACTGAAATCCTTTTTCTTTTTTAATGTATTTGGTACAGGGTCTCACGACACAGCTCGGAGTCATAGTGATCCTCCTGTTTTTAGCCTCCCCAGTGCTGGGATTACAGGTGTGAGCCACCATGCCTTGTCTCAGTGGCTGGCTCAGTGTGCCTTGGAGCAAGACCATCATGGCATGTGGAGCTGGGGAACAGACCCTGGTCCCTGTGGCTGCCTAAGCAGGCACTCAGTCTGATGGACTATCTCACTGGCCCTTCAATACTAAAATGCTTTACCCTTTCACACATTAAGAAGGCAGAGGTGTGGGTGGCTCCTGGGTGAGTTGGTGGCTCTCCCACCCATTCGAATGCATCAGAATTCATCTCATGAATGTCACTGTCATTTTCACCATACTTCCCAGCTTTCAGACAGGAAGAAATAACCTATTGTTTATAAGTCTCCCGGTCAATATATGGGATTTTATAACAAGTGAACTAAGAAAATTAAGATTAAACAAACCAGTGAAGATGTAGCATACAAGTGTGTATGTGTTTTAATGAAGCATGTAAGTAGTGTGGGTACTGTGTGACAGGTACATGTGACAGGAGCTGCTGAGGCTCAAGGAAGCAAAGCCTTGCACACGGTCACATGGGTATCATGCACCAATCCTGGGATCTGTGCCCAAATCTGTCTGTTAAAAGCCCAAGATATTTTCTGGTCTCACTACTCAGCCTTCTTCAACATGGAAGTGGAGAAAGCAGTAAGAACTCAAGTTTGAAACACCCTAGAATGCAAGGCGGTGCATAAAGGAAGCTGGGGTGATCCAGAGGCTTGTTGTCCTAGATTCACATCCCAGGACCCTCACCCCTCAGCACTGGGAGGCACGTCTTTGGAAAGTGTTGGGGCCACGAGGGTGGACCCATAAGGTAGGGAGTTACGTGAGTGACCCCTACCCAACCTGTTCAGGTAGTGCTTCCTTTAGAAGACCCTAGAAAATGTGTTAGTACTTCCACCGCATGCGGAGCCAACAAGAAGGGTCTAAGAACCAGACAGCGGGCCTCAACAGACTTTAAGTCTGCCATGTCTTGATGTTGGACTTCCCAGCATTCAGACTGCAAGAATTAACCTTCCATTGTTTACAAGTCTCTCAGTCTATAGTATTTAAATGGAGCATGTAAGTATGTGTTGGTACTGTATATCTGTACGTATGTATGCATGTGTGTGTGTGTGTGTGTGTGCGCGCGCGCGCGCGGACGGGCTCAGGTGCTTTTAGATGAGAATTTGAGAATTTGTGTGGGACTGTGGGAATGGTTCACAAGCAAGCCATGGGCTCTGTCACAGGTCTTCATCCTTGCAAATGTTTCCTGAGACCATTTGTGACAACCCCAGGCCATGCTGCTGTTCTCAGAGTGGTCCACGCAGGACCTCGGGATCTATTCTGAATTTCTTTTGCATAGGCTTCTCCGTGTGTGACTGTTTCTATTATTTATTAATTACTTATCTTTTTAGGGTTTTGTTTATTGCCTCCAAAAGATAGGCAGCAAGATCAGCAGCTGGAGTGCCTCACTACCACCTGCCTCCCTGCCTGGAGCGGCACTTTCATCATGATCTGCCCTGCCTGAATACTGGCATTGTTGCCAGGGCTACGAGCATGTGGACCCAAAACTTTGCTGTTTTGACATCTTCCCAGTCTGGATCTACTCCTTCTCTTCCTATGTATAACTCGATCTCAACAGCAGGTATTTCCCCACATCCTAAGCACGGTGCCTCACCCTAACTGACTCTTGGTCAGTACTGAGGAAGGATTTCACACCATGGACTGTGTCGCATCCATGCCCTACAGGCCTTTGCTAGCGCCATCCCTCTTTCACATCTTCTCCCTTCCTCACCACCTGTTAGAGCTCAAATAAGCCACTGATGTGCTCTCCACTGAGTTCCTGCAGTTTTTACTGTCTGTCAAGTAATTAGTCACCTGACTGAATCCTGTCTGCGCCAGCTGATTTCTTAGTGAAAACTACTGAAAACTGCTTCAGAACAAGATGCACTTAGATATTTTTAGTGAGTGCAGGAGTTAGTAACTGGAGCTTGTACAGTCCTGAACAAAATAGTCAAAGCACACAAGAGTGTGAAGGACCAGCTAATGGAGCGACAGAGGCAGGCTGGGGCAGCGCTGTTGACTGGGGGGTGATTCCCTGAATCGCATATTCATTGTTGAGAAGGGCCTGGGATCTG
>PVJA010014961.1:15278-46497 GCA_004027025.1 Myocastor coypus
GGCACTGGAGAGGTTTTCCTTTCACATCCGCAGCTGTCTTTCTCGCAGCTGCCTTCCCATCCCTGGGCTCCACACTCGAAGCCCACAGACCCATGTCAATCAAGGGAAATACTCCATGCCACTCTGAAGGCATGGACTTTGTCTCTTCTGATCATTTGAACTGAAAAGGAAAAAAAAAAAAAAAAGATTTTTGTTTGTGTCTACAACAGAGCAACAGGATGCTGTCACATTGCCATTGTGAACCAGAAAGGCTCGGGGGCTTTGTAGAAGTTAGACTTGCTGCAGCCTTATCATCTATTTATGAGTCCTTCTGCCTGCCCGTCTCTGGCTGTTATTCTGCAATCATAATACTGCAGGCTGCTCACCACACTCATTTTGTTCTGAACACTGGGCCGGGGTGGGCTGAGTTTCTGTGAAAGGAAAGCTGCTGGTGAGTACAGCCTCCCTGGGGACACTGGCCCTGGAGGGCTGTCCCTTCTGTCCTGGGTTCCGTGGTGAAGAAGGTGGGATGCCCGTCCTCATCTCCATACCACTGGGCAGTGCTCTCTCCTCCCTCTGTGCTACTACCCTGCTGGGCTTCCACAGACTCCAGGGTAGCTCTGGTGCAGAGTAACCAGGAGGAGGAGAACAGCTCTGTCCCCTTGCCCTGCACCCACAGCCTGAGCCCCAGCACCCCACATGGTCTCACAGCCTCAGCCTGGTAATTATAAAGGAGCTGGGAAGTCTTGGCCACCCACTCAGGGACACCGTGGGTCCCCCAGATGGCACCAAAATGGCATCAAGAAACCTCAGTCACAAAAATACGAATCTCTGAAGGGGACAGAGCCCAAATTCGTTAGGAACATGGGTTTTGCCGCAAACTACAAGAAGGGCTTCAAGAAGATGCAAGCAAACAGCGCCAAGGCCATGACTGCATGTACCAAGGCTATCAAAGCCCTCGTCAGTCCCAAGGAGGTCAAGCCCAAGATCATCCCAACAGGAGTAAACCGCAGGCTCACTTGACTTGCCTAAATTGCCCCCCCCCCAAGCTTGGGAAGTGTATCCGAGCCTGCACTGCCAGGGGTCACAGGTCTTGCAGGCGGCCAAAGGCCCAGGCTGCAGCTTTTGCCCCAGGCCAGGCTCCCAAAGGCACCCAGGCCCCGTGAGGGCTCCACAGTAAAAGCCTCTTATCCACTGATATAAAAACAGAAGGACTGGTGTGACTCCTGGGGTGCCATCTGTGGGGCCTGGTGTTTTCCTGTGTTTTTTGCACAAATCAACGGAAGACAGGATATTTTTTTTAAAAAAAGTTAAACACTTTCAACATAGCCTAGCACAGGGTAAATATATTCATAATTCAAAAGGGAGGATGATGGTAGGAAAGACTATGTTCAAAGCAAATCAAAACCCAGCAGGGCAAACATTAAATCTTTGTTTCCACGTCCAATACCCAGGGCAAGTTGTAGTGAGATGTGCACTCAAAGAGTATGGGCAGCTCTACCCCTACAGCGCTACCAGTTGCAGTTGTAGCCCAGAGGTCTTCTCTCTCAGCCTGACTCTGCTCACTGCCTGCAACTTTCCTTGGCACATCACCCAAGTTCCTGGCATCTCCAACTTCCTGTGGTCTCCATGGCCTCTTTGGCTTCCCTCTCAGGCCTCATGCACTCCTGAGGGCATGCTGCCTGCCCGCCCCCCCTAGGCCTTCCTGTGAAATCTGGGCTCTTGATACCTGTGTTCCTGGAAAACTAGCCCCATACAGATGATGCTAAGGTCTATTGCTAGTTTTAGTAGCAGCCTAACCCCTCGGAACAGAATTGCGGAGCCCTCAGAGTGCTTGGACACCTGGGCATGATGAAACAAACCCTAGGGAACCAGGACCTTATGTGGCCCTTCTCAAGCAGGGGATCAGGGGCTCTCATAAAATGAAGGCTTTGCAGTGCTATTCCTCTGAGCCTTCAGCGGGTGGGATCTTGCTGATCCATGAGCTGCCCTCAAGGAGTCTTTTTTGTTCCCATGCAAAATACTTGGCTTTTTCCTATTTAGACCACAGCCCTTAATCTTGGCATCCTGCAAAGTCTCAGAATATGGGAGAAATGTAGATAATTTTCTACCAAAATGTAATGCACATGGCTATAGTGTACCTGACAGGGGGGCCTGTTCCCAGATGAAACCTCCTAGGCCTGGTCTTCATGTCAGCATTCTGATCAGCACTATGGATAGCATTCTTATCTAAAGATTCTCTAATCTGAATGTTCAAACTTTTCAAGCAAGTCCTGTGACCTATCCTGCAGGCTTCTTACCCCCACAGTCAGTAGTCACAACAACCTCACTCTCAGAATCAACTTCCCATGCAAGTCAGTTTCCTGCCACTGGGACAAATGCCCAACACCTGCCAGTTAAAAGCCAGAAGCTGCTGCTTTCAGTTTGTGGCTTCCATAGATTCAGTCCACAGTTGCTGGGCTTGAAGGTAGAAATCGCAAAGCAGAAGGACCTGGTGGGGGAAAACTGCTCACCACGTGGGAGCCAGAGAGCAGAGAGAGGACGTGAGCAGGAATGAGACACATCCCCTGAGTCCCAGCCCTAGAGGTTGGACCCCTCTGAAGGTGAGGCCTGTGGGAACATTTCAGATCTGTACCTGGAGACTGTATAAGTAATTAGGAGGAAGCCATGGCCCTTCGTCTGATGTGACCAATGTCCTTATAAGAAGAACGTCCTGTGGAATGACCAAGGCAGGCACAGAGAGGAGAATGTGGAAGGATACCAGGGGACAAGCCATCTGCAGGCCAGGTGAAGTGGACTCCAAAGAAACCAACTGGGCTGATTCCTTGACCCTGGACTTCCAGCTTTCAGGACCATGAGGAGAGAGTTTAGCCCCTTAGGCAGTGGTGCGATGCTATAGCAAACAGCCCGAGAAAACTTCCACAGGCTCTTTGCAATGCATGAAGGGAAATGTTTCCTAGTTTGCAACAGAAAGCAACCATAAATGAGCAAGTCTGACCTAATGTTCTATTTCTATCACATGATCAAATTAAATTTTGTTTCAAAACATGTCCTGACTGAGAAACTTTATTCTGGCAGCTGCTTGGGGGCAGGAGATTAAACACTCGCTCCGTAGTTTATTCAGGCAGATTTGCTACACAGTAAGCTACACGTGGATAGCAGATGTCCTGATTTGTGTCTAGTTGTCCTCCCAAAGCCTCGTGCAGTCCCAGGGCAGTATCTAGAATGTGTGATTAATTCATGGTCCAATGCCGGGATGATGGGTGCTAGTGCTACCCCCGTCCTAGGATGGGTAATGTGCATACAGTATAGGGAAGGGAGAGGGGCTCATTAGCTGCCGAGGCCGCTGCTCCTCCCTTTGCTCTTTGCTGTTTTGCATTGCCATGAATGGCTGTCCTCTGCCATTGTGCCTTAGAGCCAGATGAGTATGGGCTGAAGCCTCATAACTGCTAACTGTGAGATAAACAAATCTTTCCTTCCTTGATTTTGACTGTTGGCTTTTTCATCCCGGCACTGACGGAAAAATAACTGAAACTGCATACAATTTGGTTTTTTTTCATATCTACGCGCTCGTGTAATCTTCCACACCATCCTGAGAGTGAACACGGACATTTCTTCTAGAAGCGTTCTCTCTCTGATCTGCATCCCCCTTTCCATCCTCTTCTTCCTCCTTTTCTTCTACCCCACCTGTATCCCTAGATAAGCAGTTTCTGTCACTGTACACTAGCCTGTATTTTATAGTTCCTAGAATTTTATGTTCACAGAATTACACAGCATGATATGGGGAGGGTCTGGTTTCTCTCATAAGCATAATTATTTTGAGATCATTTTCCTCCCGCAGTTGTGCATGTCAACAGGTCCTTCCTTTTTACCATTGACCAGGGGTAGTCTATTGTGAGGGTCAAGCTCGGTGTGGCCACTGTTACAAAGGCACTGCCGTGGACGATGGCATCCGAGTCTTTGTGTACACACAGGCTTTGTTTTCTCTTATGTTAATGACCAGGAGTGGCGGGGAAACGCTCGGCTCTCAGGTGCCATGGCGGCCCCGGCCCAGCAGCCTCCTCAGCCTGGCGGTGGAATGACCAGGAGTGGCATGGCTGGGCTAGACAGTGGGCATGTACCTAACTTTCTATGATATCACAAGGGGGTTCTGCAGGACCCCACTCCATGTTTCATCCCTGTGGTGGTATACAAGCTTTTCTGTCCTTCTTACTCTCACCTCGCCCTTTTCTCACTTTCCCTGCTCTCATTTGTGCATCATGGGACTTCAGTCAGGGTTCTATGAACTTGGCCTAAGTGACACTCACAGGGTCTACATGGCACAGATTCTGCAGACCCAGCATCATAGGATGATGACAAACTTACCCTCACCAAACAGTCGGGAATGCGAGGATAATGTAATAAACTCCAGTGAAAAATCCGATGAACTGTTGATGCCTGCCCGTAACATGCAAAATAAATTCCAAGTGGATTAGACCTGCATTTAAAAACAAGTCATTTAAAAGTTATTATTGTTTGTTCCATAACAGTACTGTAGTAAGTGAAGCAATCTAGGTACATCGGTACAGGAACACCCCAGCCCCAGTAGGCGTCTCCTCTGCATCCCTCAACTCAGTCACACGTTGCCCTAAGCTGCTCAGTGGAGATAACGAGCCCGTCCATAGCCATTGGTCACTTTACCCATGTGTCCTCTGCTTCCCCCAGTTACCCAGCAAATCCCTGCTCACTCTGCAAGTCATACCTCAAATCACTCTCACACCACTGCATGCTGCACCCCAAAAGCGAAAGGCAGCATCTCCCACCTGCACATTTTCACATCTGCCACATTATTCACAAGGAGCTACTTTTTATTTTATTTTATTTTATTTTATTTTATTTTATTACTTTGATTAACAAATAACTAAACTTTGTTGACAAAGTGCCACAGATGTTTGGACATAAATTTTCTGTTTTGTATTTTCAGAAAGGGTCTACAGAGCGTTCAGGGTCTCACTACTAGATGGGACTCACTGGGATCCGCCTGTTTACAGCCTCCCAAGAGCCAGGATTACAGGCGCGGGCCACCATGCCCAGTCTTTCACAAGTTTAAGTTACCTACTTAGGGAGACTTACATATGCAGCATTTAATCTTCCCAGAACAAAATGGGAGGATGGTACAAATCCAATTAGGACTTTAAGTGTGTATAAAATGGATTTTGATTCTTCTTTCATTCAGCAGCAGTGTCCCTTTTTACCTTAGCCACATTCTTTCAGTAATAACACTAATAATTAAAATATCAGTATTTAAAGTAACAAAGAATTTGTCTCTCTGACAGTCTGCATTCCATGACAAAGCACAAGCGCTGAATACTGGAGCCGAAACCTGATGGTTTTAAGTTGATGGGTGTCAAAACTGAGCTGCTGCCAAGGTAGTCCAGTGTGTCTCAACCATGAACTATTTGTGAAGTG
Organism: Myocastor coypus; assembly: GCA_004027025.1. Taxonomy (NCBI): domain Eukaryota; kingdom Metazoa; phylum Chordata; class Mammalia; order Rodentia; family Myocastoridae; genus Myocastor; species Myocastor coypus. The sequence goes on from PVJA010014961.1 coordinate 20,706, forward strand.
GTTGTCGCACTCCTGTGAGTGCCGCAGGGGAGCAACTCTGCATCTGGAGGACTGCACTTGCACTGACCATCAAGGAGGAGAAACAAGTAGTACACGGTGGGTGGTGCGGGGAGCACACATACCTGGGACAAGCACATAGGGCACTGCAGCCGTTAGACACCCAAGTTGCTCAGCTTTCTGTAGCTGTAACAGGACCCCTAGGATTGCCATCTTTAAAGAAGAAAACACAGGTTGGAGGGGCCAGAGGCCTATAACCCCAGGAACTCGGGAATCTAAGGCACGAGGATTACAAGTTCAAGGCCAGAGTGAGCAACTAAGTGAGCAACTGGGTGACCATCCCTTCTCGAAATGACAAATACATGGTGCTGTCCCTCAGTGGTGGAGCTCTTGCCTAGGGCGCACAAATTCTCTCTGTGGCCCTCTTTGGCTTCCTAAATCCCTCCATGGTTCCCTGCAGCCTTCTTTGGCCCTCTGAGGCTCTCCATGACCTCCAGTGGCTCTCTATGGCCATCTGCAGCTATCCTCTTTCTCCTACCCCAGGCATGCACAGAGACAGACCATCTGAGTCTGCAGATGGCTAGGCCAGGACCCTTGTGCCTTCCATACTTAGGAATGTTTCCTCTGTAAACGCATCTCCTGAGGGTTCAGCAGCCTAAGGAAGAGCACAGAGGACCACATAATGATGCCGCTCACCCACAGGAGCCTCATTGCCTTTGCCCTGAGCGCTGGCCAGACCTCCTACTCCAGCCCAGGGCATCTGAGAGGCAGGTTGTTCCTCCAGCTTCTTGGCCAGCCTCCTCCCAGAATCCAAAGTCTGAACAAGTCCTCACTCATTATTAAACATATGGCATGATTATAAAACTATCACCACCACCCATCTGCAGAACTCTCAGCTTACCAAATGAGAAACATAACCCCCTATGAATTTACCGACCCTAACTACCTCACATAAGTGGATCCACAAATAAATCACACTTCCCTGGCTGGCTTATTTCACTCAGCACATCCTTAAGACCTGTCCCTGTTGCTGTGTGTGCCCAGTTTCTTTCCTCCTTAGGCTATATAATATTCCCTCATTTACATAAAGCACATCTTGTCTAAACACTCCTCCTGAGGTGGGTATCTGAGTTGATAGCCTTTGGACTACCATGAACAATGCTGCTACGGCTTCGAGAGCCTGGTTTCAGACCTGCTGTGTGTAACCTCAGGTAGAAAGCCTGCACACATCCTCCTCAGTGACCACCCCATGTCATCTTCCCACCGACACTGTTCTGATTTCTCCATATCTCACCAACAGCTTTTTTCAACAGTAGCCATGAATAACACATACTTTTTGAATCCTTAATTAGATAGGGAAGGGCTTATCCCTAGGGCCAAAGGACTCAGATGATCCGACACCGGGTGGTCATGGCTGTCCCCTCTTTGGTAGGGCAGGTGCCCCTGTTGATTCTCTCAAGATGTTATATCTCCAAATTTCTGCATAGTTGACCCTGTCCTTGGCTGGGCAGCCTGTGAGGTGGAGCCCCTGTGTCTCCTTGACCACTGTGTACTGGGACCTAGCACAGAGCTTATCATAGGCAGCGAACACTTAGGACTAGTGTAGACTCAGAGCTCTTGGTGCCAGGCATACACACCCTGGAGGTAATCACCCACCACCCCCGCATCAGCGCCTCTCCAAGTGTTCTCTTGCCTCATCGCTTCGTGGACTTGACTGTGAGTTCCCAGCAAGATGCTTCTCATTGCTGGTGCCCGGTTCTACGCCCTCCATGACTCCAACACACTCATAAAATCCCTGTATCAACTACGATGTTTCCAAAGCCCCAAAGGCAGCTCAGTGCAGGCGGGGAATATGTGCCGAGCTGAGAAGCATCCTGTGGAATGCTGGCTTGCAAAATGCCCACAATGCACCGCAACAGTGAGCAGGGAAGATGCCTCTCACCATTCTGCATGGCAAGGGGTGTGTGTCTGGCTTTCGTGGATAATTTCTGAATCGAAGCCACTGATGTGCAAAGAATGCTTGTGCCAGGGGGTCAGTTTCAGCTGCATTCAATCTCTGCACACAGGGGTCCTTGCAATTGTCACAGCTAAACTCTTTCCTCTCTGTGAGCAGCTGGTGCCACTCCCAGCAGAGGCTTGATCATAAGGCTGGTGTGCACAGGAGGACTCGCAGAGGCTGGATTAAGGCTAGAGAATTTCTCCTACTAGGAAGGGGAAGAGGAGCTGAAAGGAGGGAAATGTGAATCTGGACAGGAAGGCAGTGGATGTGAGACCGGACAACAGAGCAGTACAACCAGCAGGAGGCACCTAGAGCAGGCTGGAGCCAAGAGCTTGGATGCCAGATTAGCAACCCAGACATGTGGTGGGATGTGGTAATGCCGGCCTATAACTCCAGGCTTTAGGGAGGCTGAGGCAGGAGCATGGCAAGTTTGTCCAGCATGGGCAGCTGAGAAAGTCAGAGACCCTGTCTCAAAGTTAAAAAAAAAATGTTTTAATTTTTATTTATTTATTTATTACAGGGTCTCACCATGCAGTTTAGACTTGATCCTCCTGTCTCAGCATCCCCAGTACTGGGATTACAGGTATGCACCACCACGCCCAGGTCGAGGGTTGGCATGACCTGTGGTCCTGGGAATTGGACTCGGCAAGCAGGCTCTTAAACTGCCTAGCTATCTCCCCAGCCCCTCAAAATGAAAAACTGAAAAAGGGCTAGGGCCATGGCTCAATACACAGGCTTTGGCTCCACCCCCCAGTATGACCAAAAGAAGAGGGGTACAAACCTCTATGAAATGGGCAGAATTTCACAGCTATGGTCAGGGAAAGGCAGATGGGTGATGGGCAGGATACTGAGAAGCGAGTAAGACCACCTGCCAGTGCAATCGGTCCTGCAGCTATAGCTGGGCAGTATGTGCATGCATGTGTGCACATGTGTGTGTGTGTGTGTGTGTGCGTGCGTGCACGCACATCCATGTTGTGAGTATATGTGCTGAGTGCAAGAGTGAGTGTGGATGTGAAGAGAGGTGGGTGGGCATGTGTGAGCGTGAGTGTGAGTATGACTGCACCTCTATGTGTGCATGTGAGCATGTGGTTGTATGAGGCCATGTGGATGGGTGCGTGTCCAGGTACACATGTACGTGATGCACAGGAGGCGCACAGAGGTATGGAGTCCACCCTATTTTAGAGTCTGCAGGTCAGCGCACCACAGAGCAGTGTAGGGCAAAGCACCTTGGAGCACTCACATGCCGTGAGGGCCCAACAGCATGCAGCTCAGCTCTTCAGTGTAGCCCATCCGGTAGAGTGCCCCGGCCTGCTGGGAAGGCACCTCAGCTTCTGCCTCCACGTCTCTGTCTTTGGGGGCAACACAGGGCCCCTGAGGACCACTGAGGAGGTCCTCTGTCTATGGCCAGCCACCCCACAGCCTTGGGAGTGGCCACTGGAAAGGGACCCTCTGGCCCCACTCAAGTCTTCAGGTGATGACAGACTGGCCAGTGCCTGACGGAGAGACCCAGACAACAGCCACACACTGTGAGATGACAAAGCTGTTACTCTTGAAGCCACTGAACTTGGGGGTGCTTTGTGTCAAGTGAGTGGTACGTGATACAGCATAATCTAAATGGGAGGGAAAGGAAGACTGAAAAGTTCATGGATTTCCAGCTACGTTACTCAAAAACTATCTACACATCACAGTGCACAGCTTCCGAGGGGCAAGCACAAAGGGGCAACAGCAGCGGGTCTTCTTTCAAATGATTTCTAAAAATTTGCTGACCTGGAAAAAATTAAGCATGCAAGGTGACCCTTAGAAGGCGGAACTCGCATTAATATCCCCATTCTATCTTTTCTCTCATAACAATTCTTGGGATGGCTCCATCGAAGGCAGTCACCCATGCGTAAGATTAATGGAGCTACTTCAAAAGGGTGAGGGAGCCAGGTGCTGTGCACAGGCCTGGGGAGAGACTGCCTGGAATCCTTCCCTGCCTTCCTTTTTCCTTTCTTTCTTTCTTTGGCACGTAAAATTGTATATATTTGTACAGTACCACATGATATTTCAAGAATGTGTACAATGTTCAATGTTCAAACATGGATAACACATCTGGCTCCTCAATACTTATCATTTCTTTTTCTGTGAAAACATTCAAAACCTTCCTTCCAGCTTTTCACAATGTACAGTGTATCATCATTTTTTACGACCGCCCCCGTGAAGCAGGTGCATGGAGCTTCTCACACAGAGCTACGCCAATACCTGTGACCGACTCTTCCCCATCACCCCTCCATGTTCAATACACTCCCCCGCTTCTGGGAACCCAACTCTACTCTCAACTTCTATGAAATTAACTTGCTGTACATTTTGCTTTAGAGCTGAATTCTTATTCTAGTTCCTGATTATTTTTTAACTTTTTGAGCCTTAGAGTTTCTGTTGAAGTCCTCTTCAGCTCCACCCCCATGTTAGGCATGGAACCCAGGATGCTGTGCCTGCCAGGCAAGCCTCTACCACTGAGCTACCATCTCAGCCACGCTCATTCACTTATTTATAGATTAGATTTGAACTTGTGGTCCTCCTGCCCCAGCTTCTTGGGTACCTGGAATTGTAGGTATATACTACCATGTCCAGCAAGAGTGTTTTTAAAGACAGCATTGCTAAAGATGTCCGTTTTTCCCAACCATTAGATTCAGTTCTTTTTTTTTTTTTTTTTTTTTTTTTTTTTTTTTTTTTTTTGTCTTTTTGAGGCAGGGTCTCACTATGCAGTTCAGGCTGGCCTTGAACTCGCACTGATCCTCCTGCCTCAGCCTCCCAAGTGCTGGGATTATAGGCATGCGCCACCATGCCCGGCTAGATTCAGTTCTTTTGTCCTTTTGGTGATGAGTTCTTTTCCCTCCTTGTTTCTCTATTTGGAAATAATTTTTAAAACAATCTCAGTGGATTCTCTGGGATCACCGGTTGGATTAACTCAGAGGAAGCACGGGCAGTGGAGGAAGAAAACTGTGCTGGGCTCTATCCCAGGCCACAGGGGCCGTTCTAGGGCTCTCACACAGCTCCCTGTCATCCTTTCCCTGGATTCTCCTACCAGGCAGCGAACCAGAGGACCTCTGGCCTTAGACATGTCCAAGGATCTTTCCAAAGAGGTAAGCAAGCCGGGCGTGGTGACTCACACCTGTAATCCCAGCACTCGGGAGGCTGAGGCAGGAGGATTGGTGTGAGTTCGAGACCAGCCTGGGCTACAAAAGTGAGCTCAAGGCCAGTCTCAACTGCATAGCGAGATCCTGTCTCAAAAAGACAAAAAAAAAAGAAAAAAAAAAAAAAAAAACGAGAGAGAGGTAAGCAAAGAAAACAACTTATTGGAAGCACAGATGCCCTGGATCTTTTGCTGAAAAGATGATCTATGCCTCTGTATCTATGCCTAAACCACTTGTTTCAATTATGAAGGGTTGCAGGTACCACTGGGACAGTGTGGCATGAGCCACTGGGACCAGCAAGTAGAAACTAGATCGGGAGAGAGGATGAAGCTATCCCACTGAGGAAGTCAGAAGAGAAGTGCTTGTGCCCAGGGCCTTTCCTGAGAAAGGTGGTCCCATGGTTGTTGACATTACCCACAGCATCCTACAGAGTGGCTTCTGCCATAGGAGCACCTTTAGGTCTTGGCGCTGGAGTCTGTCCTGGAGGGAAGGCTCAAGGAAAGAAATGAAGAGATGTGAGAATTGGCACTAGATCGGGCTCCCCACGCCGATAATGAGAATGAAACCTGCCCTCATAGAGTGTTCTCCGGTTGCTCCCCAGGGAAGAGGGAAAGGGTGGGAAGGAGGGAGGGAGGATGGGAAGGTAGGAGGAAGGGAGGGAGGGAGGGAGGGAGGATAGTACTGTTGTCCACTCTCACCATCTGTGAAGTACAGCTACCTGAGACTCCAGCTCCTTTCTCTTCTAAGAACTAGAAAGTGAAGCCTCAGTGTGACCTTGGTGCTTGGTGACTCTGGCTCCAGGTGGGAGGAGGGTGCAGTGTGCCTTTTGTCTGGAGCGAGCTCTGTCCTCAGGATGACCTCTGCCTTGCTTGTTCAGTGATGTCACACAGATGTGACAGTGTGTTAGCTTTCCATCACTATAACAAAATCCCGGAGATGGTTAAATTATAAAGAGAGAGGGCTCCTTTTGGTTCACAGGCCTGGAACTTCCCAGCCGTGATCATTTGCCTCCCTTGCTTTGGGCCTGAGGCCAGGAAGTGCAGGGTGGGAGAAGCACATGATGGGGCAGAGCCAGGTGGCCATGAGAAAGAGGAGGAGGGAGCAAGCACAGGTCTTGGAGGCCCACTGTACCCTAGTACATGCCCCTAAAGACCCAGCAGCTTCCTACAGGGCCGCTGGCTTCCAACAGCACCAAACTGAGATCCAAACCATGGGCCAGGCGTGGTGGCACACCCCTGTAATCCCAGCACTCGGGAGGCTGAGGCAGGAGGATCGGTGCGAGTTCGAGACCAGCCTGGGCTACCAAAGTGAGTTCAAGGCCAGCCTGAGCTGCATAGTGAGACCCTGTCTCAAAAAAAAGACAAAAAAAAAAAAAAAACCTTGAACATCTGGGTCTCTGAGGCACACGCAGGATTCAAACTCTACTAGAGAACCAAGACTACAAGAGAGAAACACCCTCAATGAAGACTCCTACCTTCTCCCTGAGGATGCCATCCCCGCTGCCCTCTGACTCTAGGGAAGACCCTGAAATTCAGAAAGAAGAGGTCAAGGAAGGGGCCCTTGCATGCTGTGTGCTGTGTGACACTGCAGATGCACCTCAGAGACAGACTCTGGGCTTTCTGCTCTCCAGAGCCCTTGAAGTTCATAAGGTGCACAAAGACCATAAACTCCCCTAAGGACCAAAAAAATTAATTCCAAAACTTCATGAAGTGATGGAAGAGTATTTATTGAGGGGTAGTCTGACACTTGCAAAAGATATTTAGGTTGTCAGCTTCAATGTATCTAAAGGTGGCAACTTAATATTTCCCTTAAAACATCACCAGAACTTCAGAAGGTGCTGCTGTGCATTTCTCACCCTGTCTGAGAAGCAAGATGGGTCTAAGGGAGCCGAGAAGTGCTCGCCTGGACACTTTGCTGGCTGGACTCTTTGCTATCTAATCACAGCAAAGTCACCAGGGAGTCACCCTGCTAGCTTAGAGCTCCGAGGAGCAACACCCACCCCACCAGCAGGGGCCAGCATGAATCCCACAGAAGGGGACCTGACAGGACCCCAGGCAAGCAGCACTTCAGAGGGCATCCAGGCAAGCCTGAGGGTGGGCAGCAGGGAAGCCAGGAAAGGAAGCCCGAGGTGGGGAAGCTTTGTCTCCATCGCCAGGGGCGCTGGACTTTGACCCATTGGAACTCTCCCCCGCAACACAAATGCTTCTCCAATTCAGTTACTCCAACTCAGGGCTGGGGATTAATTTTAAATTATTAGGGTACAAATGATCATTTGTGTTCCTAGTGCAATGCCAGTCTTAGATGCAAGCATTAGCATTTAATTCATATGCAGTGTCCCCAGACACATACACCTTCTGCGTCCTACAGTTCTGAATGTCTGTTCTTCCTGCTACAACAGCAGCTGCCTATAACTCATTCTCAGATTTTCTTTCACTTTCTGATATTTGTCCTTCCCAGCTGCTGGGTGGAGGCTGCTACCAGGGCAGTGGCCATGCCGAAGGTCCTGCAGCGGGCACAGGCAGCACCAAGGCTCGGAGCTTGACCCCCCCAAGCAGCGCGCCTCATCAAAGGGAGCCAGGGCTCTGGAGAAGGGAGTGTGGGACTCACCCAGGAACAAGCAGAGACTGGGGATAACCCTGATGTGTCCAAATCCTGGGAACAGGTACACTGACATGAAGCCAACTCATGAAGCCATGTTTAAATTTTCAGCGGACACTGCCTCACTTGGTAAACTCCACACTTCCTAAGGATCTAGTAGGCCAGAGCTGCCAGAGAGCTCACTGTTATGAGACCAAGAAATATTGTGCCTCTGTCCTAAATGTCACCCTGGGTGGCTTGATTTCCATCAAAACATTCAGCAGGAACACTGGGACCGGCCAATTCTGAGGTTTCAGCACAACTGGAAAATGGCTGGTAAGACACCACGACATCCCCCATAACCGAATCACATTTCCTGCTCGCGGGTCCCAGGCTTGGCCTTCTTGGAAGAGGCACTGTGGAATCCTGGGCTGTGCTCTGTCAGGCCAGCAACCACAGCTACTGCTGAGGCAGGGCTGTGCCTTCCTGTGTGAGTGCCATGAGAAGCTGGGGCTCTGCCAGGAGGCGGGGGGAGGGGGGGGCATGTCCCAAAGCAGCTGGCGATGATTCCCACATCGTGCCACCTTCCTGGCCTCAAGGATGTCAGAATTCTGGCCTGTGGTACATTTCCAGGACTCTGCCTTACACACATGTTCTGATGTTTGTACCTAGGAAAATTAATTTTTGTTTGTTTATTTGTTTTTTATTTACTTATTTATTTTATTTTGTCTTTTTAAATTTTTTAAATTTTTTTCTTATTTCAGAACTTTTGCTTGTTTATTTATTTATCTTTATGGCCGGCTCAGCCTGCCCTGAGGGCAGGGCTGGCGCAGCATGTGGTGCTGGGGATCGAACCACAGTCCCTGCAGCCGCCTAAGCTTTCCTAAGCAGGCGCTTTAGACCACTGAGCCATCCTGCCAGGACCCAAAACTTCTTTTTTTTTTTTTTTTTTTTTTTTTGCGGGACCAAACTCATGACCTTGCACTTGCCAGGCAGGCACTTGTGCCTCAGAGCTATCTTCCCAGCTCTTATTTGTGTTTTTGAGACAGGGTCTCCCTATTCCGTTAAGGCTGGCCTTGAGCTCACTTTTGTAGCCCAGGCTGTCTCAAACTCACACTGATCCTCCTGCCTCAGCCTCCCAAGTTCTGGTATTACAGGCACCACTCCCAGCTACTTATTTATTTTTATTTTTATTATTTTTTTTTATTTTTATTTATTTTATTTTATTTCTTTTTTTGCCTTTTTGAGACAGAGTCTCACTATGCAGTTGAGGCTGGTCCTGAGCTCACTTTTGTAGCCCAGGCTGGTCTCGAACTCGCACCAATCCTCCTGCCTCAGCCTCCCGAGTGCTGGGATTACAGGCGTGAGCCACCACGCCTGGCAACTTATTTATTTTTAAATATATGTATTTAGTATGAAGTCTCACTCAGCAGCTTAGATCCCTAGTGATCCCGCTATATTTAGCCTCCAAAGAGCTAAGATTACCACGCCTGTTGGCACAGTGAGCCTGGGGGTGGGGCCAGTGTGGCATTCAGGGAAAACCAAATTTAAATCAATTTATCCAATGCTGACTGAAATTCTGCCGCTCATGTACTCTTGAACAAAAATGTGAAGAAAGTCGTGGTCCTTTGGAACTCACAGAATCAGTAAGAGACCAGTAAGCATCCATTACCTGCTAGCATGAGGAGTTCTCAAAGAGCCCCGAAGCTGAGAGGAACAGGGAGGAATGACCTGTCACACGTGCTTCGGAAAAGACCTCCAGTGGAGGGAGCGGCCGAAAGATTTGCAAGGTGTGCAGAGGAGTTACATATTTTCCTAGGTGAAAAATTCCCTCAAAGCCTTTTCACTAGATAATTATTCCTACTATGTAAAACTCATACATAAAACTTAAAACTTAAAAGCCACGTGAAGTCCAGCCCCCCACCCGGCAAAGGAACCTTATACTTCATGTGTGGTCCATCAGTACAGGGAGACCGGCTACACCTTCGCAGCCTACCTCCTACCAGGCCTTTTCTTTTCACCATTATTAAAACATCCTTTCATGGGCATAGCTGAGTCTATGTTATCTTGCTTAGTAAGCGCATATCCCTTCATTCTGAGATGCCAGGATTTCTGTGGCTCACCCCTAGCTTTGAGGTCTCAAGCTGTTTCTAAGTTGTCATTCCTGGACATAAACACACCCGGGCATGGAAACTTGAGAAATCCTTTGAGCACACCTGTAAGTTAGCTCCTAAGCAGAATGGGCACGACTGGGGAGATCCTTCAGCATGAAAGAGAGAAGGAATGAGCAGCTGGGGAGACCCTGGTGTGCAGTGCACGGTGGCAGCGGAGAGAGTCCCGAGGGGAGAGCACTTTACTCAACTTACCTGGGATGCAGAGCTACAGCAGACAGGAGCTGAGGCACAGGCAAAGGCGCTTCCTGCCCAAATTCCAAGTTTGGGAAAGGCTTGGTGAGCCGGGCTGCCTATAGGGAAAATGTACACATCTGCAGCCTTCTGGGTAAGCAATTTGGCTTCAGAGTACAGGAATGTGGGTTTCAATAATGCTTCTGCCTCCTGCCCTGGAAATACACTCTTGATAATTTACCCTCTACATACTTACTAAACTAACACTTAGGTCAGGAAACATTGTGGAGAGTTTGGTAAGAGAAAACTCTTCTATCCTTCCCTTCTCTGAAGAGAAGGGCCATGCAGCCAAAAGAAAGTCTGTTCTGGAATAATTCTGAGCATGGCAGAGCCCTCAGTGAGAGTGGCCACATGATCTCACTTGTCCATCACAGCCCTGGCTGAAGCCATGCTGTGACAGAACCCTTAACATGTGCCCGTCCACTCTCCAAAGCTCCTAGTCACTCCATCCCTCATGTACAAATTGTGGTAAACTGTGCCTAGTTAAAGCAGAAGCTTGGGGCATCCCAGAGGGCCTCACCAGCAGCACGGGGACTGTTTTGGCGGGATCTACAGCTGGCACCAGTGACCCATCTGTGTGATCCTCCTTAGGATCATGCAAGCACTTCCAAGTAAACCAGATCTGCAGGAGCAAGCAGGCAGGTGGACAGTGAATTATAGAAACCAGCATAACAGGCCACACAGCATTCATCAGAGCTGTCAGATGCAGTGAGGTACCATTTCAGCAAGGCTGTATTAACAGGCATAAGGTGATGAATTCTAGCTATTGGCCCAGGTCCACCGACTCAGGGAGACATCGTCCCATCTCTATCCCTGAGGACAGGAAGCTTGTTTTCTCTGTGTTGTATGGGACACCTCATTAATCAAGGCCTAGTGCACAGAGAAAGGCAGAAACTCTCCCTCTTCCTCTCTCTCTCTCTCTCTCTCCATCTCACTCTCTGTCACACTCTCCCTCTCTCCTTTCCCTCCCTCTGTCCCTCTCTCTCCACACCCCACTTAATTTTCCTTTAGTTTTTCTATGTGTTCCCAAAATTGTATGAGAAGTCTGAGAGTTGGACCTTTGATAGTGGAGAAAAAAAATGGGAAAAGGAGCAGAAGCTAAAAATGAGCACAAAGGAAGAGAGTGCAGAGGAAAGAAAGAGGAAGAGAGGAAGAGTGAGGAAGAGGAGGAGAGGAGGAGGAAGAAAGGAGGAAGAGAGGGAGGAGGTGCAGAGGTGGCGAGTAGCCCCCCATGGCCAAGGAGTGGCTGCGTCTCTCTCTTTACATCCGGAGCTGTGTCATCCACGCCAGCAGATGGCTGAGAAGCCACTGAGTGTCATGGTGGTCAGCCGAAGATGCTGGAGCTGGAGCACAGCCCACAGGCCCAGGGTCTTGCTGGAGAGGGGACACAGGGCACCCCACTGTTCCCAGCACAGGACCAAACACCTGGAACATCGTTGGCACGTTCGGTTTCTAGGGTGATGTTAGCTATCCCCGCAAAGCATCATACAATCATGGGGAGGGGACTCATAGAGTTTGAGACTTGACTCATGATCCTTAGTACCAATCGGATTATGGGTCTGAGCACTTCTTAGATGTAGCCTAAGGTGGATAGGGTGATTGGAGAGCCTGAATGTAATTTTTTTTTTTTTTTTGGTTTTTTTTTCTTGTTTCAGAACTTTGGTTTGCTTATTTATTTATTTTTATGGCCAGCTCAGCCTGCCCTGAGGGCAGGGCTGGCGCAGCATGTGGTGCCGGGGATCAAACCGTGGTCCCTGCAGCCACCTAAGCTTTCCTAAGCAGGTGCTTTAGACCACTGAGCTATCCTGCCAGGCCCCTAATGTAATATAAACAGAGAGACTCACACTGTTGCTCTCTGCTTCCCTGGTTGTTCCATTACCTCTGTTACTATATTGTTGCTGCTCTCTGCTATGTGCCTCTCTGCCTTGCAGCCAGCCGAGTATGGACTGAAACCTCTAGTAACTGTGAGCTAAATAAACCTTTCCTTCCTTGATTTTGGATGCTGGGTATTTGTCCCAACAATGAGAGAAAAGCAACTAAGACAAGTGGCTTTTCCACCTGTTCCCAGAAACCGCAGCAACAGAGCACTGCTTCGCCTCTGAGGGCAGAAGCCGCCCAGCTGCACAGCACTCTCCACACGGAGTCTGGGTGATTGTCAGCACATGAATGCATGGGGAACCTGTGGTAGATACACACCACGGAGTATCTTTCATTCACTAATAAAGGCAACATCCTGTCACCTGCAGGAAAATGGGCAAAACGGGAGATCATCATGGTAAGTGAAGGCAGGCAGACTTAGGAAGAAAAGGACTGCGGTTTTTCCTCGCATATGCATCTGAAGGGGGCTGTGAAAGAGGGGAAGGGAACAGGGGGAGGACAAAAAGCATGAAGAGACTGTGATGGGGAGGGTGGACAAGATCCAAGTGCACATGATAAAAATGCCACACTGAACCCCATCATTTGGTTCAATTGACATGCATGAACTATAATTTTTAAAATTAAAACAGGTATATCAAATCTTGAAGCCAAAATGAGGAGTAGCACTCCCGGCACCTCCAAGGGTTATTGTCAGTCAGGGCAGCTGAAGACCTGGCGCCCCACTCTGATGGAAGCAGCCACAGGCCACATGAGTCCCTGCTGCTGCTAAACTACACACACATCATCGAGGCATTCCTCCCATCCTCAGCCTTCACTGGCCCTGTCCCGCCAGGCTAAACTACCAGGAGGGAGGAGAAAGGCACCCGCTATGACCAGGGTTGGTGTAATTCTGTCTTAGTTACTCTTCTCTCATTGCTGGGACAATACCCGACACTCAAAATGAGGGAAGGAAAGGAGGCTTCAGTCCATATTCAGCTGGCTCCAAGGCAGAGGGACACATGGCAGAGAGCAACCTTTCATGGTGGCAGCTAGGAGCAAGAGTCAACTTGCTAGGGGAGAGCTAGCAGCAGCTCAAGCAGCTAACTTTCCTTCCTTTCTTACATTAAAATGCAAATCAAAAAATCCTCAATAAAATCCTTGCCAATAGAATACAACTAATCATCAAGAAGATTATACACCATGACCAGGTAGGATTCATCCAATGGATGAATGGATGGTTCAATATATGCAAATCTATAAATGCAATACACTATATCAATAGAGCCAAAGTCAAAAATCACATGATCTTCTCAATTGATGCAGAAAAGGCCTTTGACAAAGTCCAACATTCATTCATGTTTCAAGTCCTACAGAACACTGGAATAGAAGGCCTCTACCTCAACCTGATAAAAGCCATCTACAACAATCCAACAGCGAACATAATTCTAAATGGGGAAAAACTGAAGTCTTTTAGTCTCAAATCTGGCACAAGACAAGGATGTCCTCTGTCACCACTCCTATTCAATATAGTTCTGGAATCATTAGCTACAGCCATTAGACAAGAAAGAGAAATAAAAGGAATAAGAATAGGTAAAGAAGAAATAAAACTATTATTATTTGCAGATGACATGATAATCTACTTGGAAGACCCAAAGAACTCCACCAAGAAGCTACTGGAATTAATACACAAATTCAGTAGCATAGCAGGTTACAAAGTCAACACACAAAATCAGTGGCATTCCTCTACACAGATAACAAACACACTGAGAGAGAAATTAGAGAAGCAATACCTTTTATGATAGCACTGAAAAAAGATGAAATACTTAGGAATTAACCTAACTGAAGAAGTAAAAGACCTTTTCGATGAAAACTACATTACTCTGAAAAAAGAGATCCTAGAATATTTCAGAAAGTGGAAAGATATTTCCTGCTCCTGGATAGGAAGAACTAACATTGCTAAGATGGCCATACTCCCTAAATTGTTGAACAGATTTAATGCAATTCCTATCCAATATCATCAACATACCTCACAGACCTGGAGAAATCATTCCTAAAATTTATTTGGAACCAAAAAAGACCCAGAATTGCAAAGACAATTCTGGGCAACAAACATAGGGCAGGAGGCATTACAATTCCTCACCTAAAGTTATACTACAAAGCTACAGTAATAAAATCAGCATGGTACTGACAAAAGAATAGACCTGAGAATCAATGGAATAGATTAGAAGATGCAGAAGCAAATACAAACACACCCGGCCTCCTTATTTTTGACAAAGAGGCCAACACACTTACTGGAAGAAAGATAGTCTCTTTAACAAATGGTGCTGGAAAAACTGGGTCTCTACATGCTGAAAACTAAAATTTGACCCTAGTCTATCACCATGCACTGAACTAAAGTCGAAATGGGTTAAAGATCTAAATATTAAAAGTGAAACATTAAATCTCCTGGAAGAAAAAGTGGGAGGAAATCTTGAAGACATCGGAATAGGCAAAAACTTCATGGACAGAAATCAAATTGCATGTTTAACCCTTGAAAGCATCAACAAATGGGACCTCCTCCAGCTAAGAAGTTTTTACACATCAAAGGAAATTACCAACAGAGTGAAAAGACAACCCACAAATTTCAAAAAGATTTTAACCTATAAGTACTCAGACAAAGGTCTTCTATCTAGAATCTACAAAGAACTAAAAACCATTAGGGTTCCAAAATTCAAAGACCCAATCCATAATGGGTATCTGACATGAACACACACTTCTCAGAGAAAGAAATTCAGCAAGCCTATAAATATATGAAGAAATGCTCCAATCACTAGCCATTCGTGAAATGCAAATCAAAACAACACTTAGATACCATCTCACCCCAGAACGAATGGCTACCGTTTTTTTTAAAGAATTTCATTTTTATTTTTATTTTTTCTTGTTTCAGAACTTTTGCTTGTTTATTTATTTTTATGGCTGGCTCAGCTTGCCCTGAGGATGGGGCTGGAGCAGCATGTGGTGCTGGGGATCGAACCGCAGTCCCTGCATCCGCCTAAGCTTTCCTAAGCAGGCCCTTTAGACCACTGAGCCATCCTGCTGGGCCCAAGAATGGTTATCATAAAGAAATCAATCAACAACAAATGCTGGAGAGGCTGTGGGGAAAGAGGAACACTTCTCCACTGCTGGTGGGAATGCAGATTGGTGCAATCATTATGGAAAGCAGTGTGGAGGATCCTTAAAAAACTAGAACTGGAAATCCAATTCAGTCCAGCTATCCCCCTGCTGGGAATTTTCCCAGAGGAACTGAAAACATCATTCCATAGCGATAGCTGTGCACCTATGTTTAAAGCAGCTCAATTTGTAATAGCCAGATCTTGGAAACAACCAAAATGCCCATCATTTGAAGAATGGTTGAAGAAAATGTGGTACTTTTATACAATGGAATATTACTCAGCTATAAAGAGTGATAAACTGGAAGACTTCATATATAAATGGATGTATGTTGAACATATACTCATTAGTGAAATAAACCAGACATACATGTCTAAATATCGTATAGTCTCCCTAATATAAGAACTCTAAATTTTTTTCTTTCCTTACCAATATTTATTGGAAGGTGTGTCATGTCCATACCCTGTGCTCTGTATAACTATTGTGAGGACAACATGCAGTGTGTCAACTGTTAATAAAGAAAAAAAGTAATATTTATTGAAAGTGTTAATGTTTAATTGTTTGATCACTCTTATATACCTATATCTATTCATCTGACATGATCCGATGATGAAAATATGTAATATATCCATTGTTAAATTTAAAATAAATAAATAAATAAAATGCAAATCACCTGCCCCAGGGCAGGTGCAATGCCCACACCCACAATAATCAATTACAAATTCCAGAAGCCACCCCATATCTGCATGAGGCTTTGGGCAGACACAAACCACAACAGTTGGCAAGGGGAACAATTTAATACAGTATATGTAATTTATAGGATTGGTTTATCATAGCGAGCCCGGCAGTCAAGTACAAAGAGAGTGCAGGAAATCTGCACACACGGCAGAGACCAGAAGAACCCTGCTGAGGGCCTGGATCTGCAGTGGTGTTCTATAGAAGTTCAGCTGAAGACCCAGAGTCCACCACAAGGTCTCATGCAAATTGGTTTCATGCATTTGTGCTGGGAAGGCCCAATGGTCGGTGGCGGAGGCTTGGGAAAGTCTATGCCCATGGCATGGAGCATCTGTGCCACCAGGCCGAGGGATCTGCACTGGAAGAGCCAGGAAGCCATGCTCGAGGTGAGGACCAGCGCTTCCCTGCAGAGAAGCATGCCATGCTGAGCGACGAGTCTTGAGCTCCTCCAGGAGTGAAAGCGGCTGAGGTCATACCTTCTCCGAAGAGCCAACAACACCACCTCTTCCCCTTCAGTTCTCCTTTTCATGTTGCCGGCACCAACCCTCAGGTGGGCCATCCATGCCCAGCACCACGCTGCCTCGGCATGGCTAGGTGTTTGGCCAGGTGTTCCAAGCTGACCAGCAGCTGCCAGTCCACCGCAGCACAAAGCATGCATTGCCTCCCCAGGCCGGTGGCTGCAGACAGTGGGGTGCACTGCTCAGGGCTCCTTAGTACTGTTCTCAGAGTACCCACCTGCTGCCAGCAATCTCTGTGACTGCTGTCTACTGCTCTCCTAACTCAGGCATGGACTGGCCCCGCTGCCACACCCAGCCACGAAGCGGCCTGGAGAACTGTCTGCAGGGGTCTCTGGCCTCATTTTATTCCTCAGAGTTCTGGCATTGGCTGAAACAGGCTCGGTGCAGGAAAGGAGACTTGCAGTTGGGCTCAGGTCATTTAGCTTGTCTTTAGCCAGGTATGGCAACCATCCCTGTCCTCCCAGCACTCCTGGAGGCTGAGTCAGGAGGATGCTGAAGTAAGCTCAGCCTGGGCAACTTAGGAACTTGGTCAGACCCAGTATCAAAATTTAAAAATAAAACTTAGGAGGGGGCCAGGATGTAGCTCTGTATGAAAGCACTGGCCTCAATCCCCAGAATGAACAACTGTCTGCGGGTTTTACCTCCGCAGCCACTCATGTCTGGACTCTGTGGAAGGTAGCACTAGGCTTCTTAGGAGGTTCAGACTTGGAAACAGTTTTTTCTTGGTTTATTCCTTCATTTGTTCATTTGTTTATGTCGGTGTCAGAGAACCTTTTAGAGCTTTCAATCCTAACAAACAGCAGGCTGTGCCACATGTGCCCTCGGCTCGCCATCTGTTTGCGGACTGATCTCTCTGCTGCCCCAGAGGGCACCAGTGTATCAGATGGAGCAGCAGCTACATAGGCTCTCAGGCTGTGAATGTCAGTGGGGTTGAGCAGAAATGTGGCACCGAAGCACTGGGAAGCACAGGAAGCTTCAGGGAGGTGCTTGTCCAGGTTCCTTGGAGCAGGGACCATCGGCTCTGTTGCTGCTTCCATTCCAAGCTTGGAGTCCATGCAGCCACTCTGGGGAGCCAGACTTGGCCCAAAAGGATGTCTGGGAAACAAAAATCACAGCCCATCACCTGTAACTTTCAAGACACCTGTGGGGGCTTTGGCTTCCCAGGACCTTGGGCTTCTGTTATTAGAAAGAACAGCATCATTTTCGTAAAAGACAAAAGCACGACAGTGATTCTTTTGGTTCAGTATCCATAATTCAGAATCCACACTGATGCCCCAAAGAAGCACTGTTGTTTCTTTTTAATTTTTTTCTCAACTATAAAAGTAAAAAATGGTACTAGTAATGGCAGGCTGGGCAACTCAGACCAACCTCTGCGCTTGGAGAAATATTAAAGTACCCAGATGATGTTAAACTTTGTCATTTTAAAAGCACCAAAGAGGGGCCTGGCGGGATGGCTCAGTGGTCTAAAACACCTGCTTGGGGAAGCTTGGGCAGCTTCAGGGACCGCGGTTCAGTCCCCGGCACCACATGCTGCGCCAGCCCTGCCCTCGGGGCGGGCTGAGCCAGCCATAAGAACATAAAAATGAGTGAATAAATAAACAAAGGTTCTGAAACGGGAATAAAAATTTAAAAAAAAAAGCAAAAAAAAAAAAAAAAAAAAGCACCGAAGAGCTAACAAGAGAGTGAATAATCATTGCCCCTCACTTTGAACATGATCCAGCAAAGGAAGCCAAAGCCTCTCTCAGGGCTAACTTCACCCTGTGGATTTCCTCTATAAACAAAGAAACAGCAGGAAGGCTGCAATCACCCTGGCAGGCATCACTGCCCCAGCTAGTGGTGAGCTGTGGGGAGCCGCACGCAGGCAGCCAGAAGGCCAGCGCCACACGGAGGACCACAACGGGGCCTCTCTTCCTGGCTGCCCTAGTCTTTGTCACCCAGGAAACCTCAGGCCTTGAGTGTGAGTGGAGGTCGTCCCTACAAGTGGTACACTCAGCTCCTGATCTATAAAGGCTATGACTTGTGTGCCCAGCAACCCCCAAATGTGTTTCCAGCATGGAGCCAGCCTTGTGGCCCCAGGGTGTCACTACTGGGAGGTGGTGGGACCTGGGGGGAGGGGGCTGAACCTCATAGGAGGTCCTTTGATCTTTGTGTTTGCACAAAAAGGGCCTGGGGTGTCCTACACCCCTGCTCGCTCCCTTTGCCTCCTGGCCCAGAAGCGAGTGGTTCTGTTTGCCCACACACTCATCTGCTGTCATGGGTCAGTCTCGGAGGGCACAGAGCACAGCGTGTATTGCCTATTTGTCTTGGCTCATGTTTCTGTCAACCAGCCCACACACAACCATTTTCTTGTGTGTTCATGTTTAAGTATCTTATTTCATACATACATATAATTACTTGTCTCATCTTTGAGTGATTTAAAGCCAGGGCTTTGGTGATTGCTCCTCGTGTAGGGATTCATTGCCACTGTCCAAGTATAATTCGCCAGTCTTATAAGTGCCAAAAATTTACTCTTTCAAATAATCCTTCTGTCAAACACAGAGCAGGACATTTTAGCATCCTGGAGCCTCCTCATTTGCCTGTCCTGCCGGCCACACCTCAACTGTAGCTCTAACTCTTCTTTACACCCTGTCACAGGCTGGCTGCACAAGAGGCAGGGGTTTTCTGGATAGCAAGGTGGCCCACCTCGTTAGCATTCTGCCTCACAACATCTCTGTCTGCTGTGCCTGTTCAATTGATCGTTTTATGAACTTGTGAATGTGGCCATTTTTCATTCATCTTCAGTGTCACAACACCCTGCAGAGGTGACAGTGTTTGGCCACTCTCCAGGGTGGGCTTGCGGAGTTTCTTCTCCATCCCTCTGCACCCAGCGTATGACTGCTCCATTGCCACTGATGTCCTTGAAGCAGCATGGACCGCGCCCGGAGAAGGCATAGCCAGCACCGTACGCCCTCTCCAGAGCCCGCTGTTCCCCACAGGACTGCGCGTGTGCAGGGTGGCTGGGTGCCCCAGGGTGACTCCCGCAAGCTTCCCACTCCCAGCCTTCCATCCTTCATCCTTCACAAATCGTCCGTGTGTGCTGGATGCACTTCCTTGGCCGGGGGTGCGGCTTGCAGATTTTTCTTCTTTATGCTCATACTAGAGTCTCACAGAGCGAGAGATTTTCAGTGTGATGAAGTCCAGTTCACCCGTTTTCCCTTTCATGGAGGTGCTTTTGCTGAGGTTTCGAAGATGGATTCATGTTATCTTCTTACATTCTTAGAGATGTGCAATTTACATGAACTCTATGATCCTTGTTGAGTTGATTTTTGTAGAAGACACTCTAAAGTGATAATAGAAAGTATATAAATAAACCAACAACATATAGCATAATTATTTGTCATTGTCAAGTTTTAGGGCTTACTCCTCCCCTTCAGTCCTTGTTTACCCTTTCAGTTTCTCACACAAGAGAAACACTGTGGCATTTAAACACGTGTGTCCAATTTATTTTACTTACAAGCACAGGGGTCACCCATTTACCGAAAAATGTCTCAGGTTCATCCTTCCTCATGGTACAGTAGTATTCTATGGTATATAAAAGCAAAATATAAAAGACATTTTTAATTAGTCAAGAGAAAAAATGTTCAAGTTTCTCACCTTTGAGCGCACACCTTTTTCCTTTTCAGTATCGTTGTTTGTTCGCATACAGGGAGCGACTTCAGCTATCTACTGAAGTCCTGTAGTTTCCATGAGAGGAAGGACTTAGGCAATTATTTAACTTGTCAGCTGAACATGTGACATTTTTAATGGAACAACATTTTTACTAAAAGAGCACTTAACAAACTGTTGGCATGATGGGCCCGGCGGGATGGCTCAGTGGTCTAAAGCCCCTGCTTAGGGAAGCTTGGGCGGCTTCAGGGACGGCGGTTCAATCCCCGGCACCACATGCTGCGCCAGCCCTGACCTTGGGGTAGGCTGAGCCGGCCATAAAAATGAGTGAATAAACAAACAAACGTTCTGAAACAAGAATAAAAATAATAAATTAAAAAATTAAAAAAAAAAAAAACAAACTGTTGGCATGAAAAAGAAAATCTAACTTCCTACTCACTAGATGTCGGATGTGCCAAGTTCATGCACCCTGAAATCAAAGTACAAATTCCAGAGAACAATGGAGATAAGGTGTGGTGTAGGAAAGGTTTGTTAGGGAGCAGGAATAGCTCCTGAGAGACAAGAGGGGACCCAGAAGTGCATTGCCATGGAGAAGTCCTTTGTCAGGGGTCATTTTTACAGGAAAATCACGCCTGAGTACAATACGTGAAAACTACAACCGACCGATAGGATTACAAATGCATCTCCTTAGCTGATGTCGGTCTAATGGAGAAACAATCACATGGCAACGGTACATGGCAAGAACCCATTCACTTTCGGTAAGGGATGGGTCCAGATGCTCCGGCCACCCATCTCGGTGACTGGCGCCTGGCTGGACTCCCTGGACCAGGGGGTGCTAATGATAGCAGAGTTCCAAGTTATTGCTCATCCCCCAGGGAGGCTCCTAGGCCTGGCCATTGCCTCTTTACCTCAAGAGTGGGCCTCCAGCTCCAAATCTGATGTTTTATTCTTTCTGCTGACTTCGTTGAGATCCTGTGCCCTCTCTGATCATATGTTAATTTCTATCTAACTTAGCTGCCTATGATGCTATCATTATCTAGAGGTAAGAACTCCATGAACTGTCACCTCAAAATGTATCTTTGTTGTATACTGATTGTTTCAACCTTGGGGGAGGCCAAAGGCAGCAAACATAAGAAGGGTCTTCCTCCTACCTCCCCTGTGCTCCTAGGGTTGGATTTTCCAGAAGGAATTCAGTGGACATTGATCCTTTCCTGGGAATCTCATCAACAAGTCTCCTGTCACAGGAGAGGGGACTAGAAGCCTTTGTGACACGAGTCTGTCACCTGTCACCTGTCACCTGTCATTGAGTCTTCCAGGCCCCGTCACTTCCCTCATTTCATTTGCTCATCTCTGAGGTTGTCTGAATTCATGTCTTGCAAGTGACCAGTGCATAAGCCTACAAAATCATGCATGAGTAAACAATCCATTCAAAGTACAAATTAAGCCAATTCATCATTTGTGTCAGTGGCGGTGGTGAAATTCAGAGCCTGCTGCACACCATCAAGCCTACATCGGTTAATTCTAACCTGTGGTTCATAAAATCATTGAAAGACTCAACATTGCATAACCTTTAAGAAGTGACCCCTTGTTGAGTTTCAGCACAACACCAAAGCAGAGTATCTAGACTCACAGTAGGAGAGCGTTGAAACACTTCATTTTTCTAAACATACCTGAATGCAGCTGGATTTTGATGGTGAAGTTTAACTGAAGCAAAGGATTCCTGCAGTCTGAATATAGAAACAGGAAAACCCATTTGTCTTCTAAAGCATACATTAGAGAATTTGAAAAATGCAAAATAATGCCTTTTTTTCCCCACTGTTCTTGTTGGTCTGTGTGTGTGTGTGTGTGTGTGTGTGTGTGTGTGTGTGTGTGTGTGTGTCACAATGTATTATTGAGATTTTAACAGATTAAAATTCAGTTTTTAAAATGAAAATTTGGACTTTGGGAAGCTTACATGTACCACCACAAGCTTATATGTAAATGCTAATAAATATATTTCAAGTTTGTTTTTAGGTTTAATTTGAGATCTGATAAATATCAACAGACGAAACTCCTCATACTCTGCATGCTCCTGCCTGCAGTGCTGAGACATAGTTCAATGGCACAGCACCTGCTGGAAAGCGTAAGGTCCTGAGTTCAATTCCTGGTCCAAAAGAAAGAAAGTTTAAGTGCTGCTAATTTGGCAGATGAATAGCACATGTGAAGAAGCACAGCTCCTGACTAAGGTGGTAATATTTTATTCACAGATTCAACTTTTTTGCAGTTTTTTTTTTTTTTTTTCTTTCTAGGGCTGAGTTTAAGCCCAGAGCCTGGAGTTTGCTATGCAATTGGTCTTCCACCAAGTGATTTTACCCTCCCTTCCCATTCTCTTCTCTTGGGGGGCTGGGGAGGTGGCTCTGTGGCATAAGTGCCTGCCTGGCAAGCACAAGTTCCTGAGTTTGAACCCCCATCCCGCTAAAGAAAAAAAAAAAAAAAAGGCCATTGTCTTCCCTTTCCCATCCCTTCTTTCCTGGTGAGTAGATCTGTGAACACACAGATACACAGATGCACTGTGACAGCTGTGAGCAGCTCCAGGAACACAGAGCCCCTAAAGTTGTGGAAAATTAGAGGCACAGTGCACAGGTGGGGCCTTAATCAATCTGATTAATTAGATTTAACAGGTAGAGCGAGCTGTCCAGACATTTGTTAACCACCTGCCCGAGAGAGAGCAGGCAGACACTCTAACAAGGTCCTGGGAGGCGGAACCCTAAGATCTTATAGAATTTTAGCATGTTCACATTATCAGGGAGCACGAGCACTGAAAATCAATTCTAATCTTTTCTTGCTTCATGTGAAACCTGAAGGGTGTAAATGACGGTGATTTATTATGACACAGTTTCTCGGCAGAGCCCTATGTCCCAGTGAGTGAAATGCATAACTTTGTGGAGCCACTGTTTTGATTTTGTTAGGAAATGGACTTTGGAATCAATAGAATTTGACAGTCAGTGGTACCACATGTTCCTTAACAGAGCAGAATAGTGCCTTAATAGTGACAGAGTCCACTACCTAAATTGTTTGTGTCTTAGTTACAGTACTTCTCTCATTGCTGGGACAAATACCCAACATTCAAAATGAAGGAAAGAGAGGTTTATTTAGCTCACAGTTACTGGAGGCTTCAATCCATATTCAGCTGGCTCCAAGGCAGAGAGGCACAAGACAGAGAGCAGCAGTTCATTGTGGCAGCTAAGAGGAAGAGCAAAGGAAGAAGGCTAGCTGCAGCTAAAGCAGCTAACTTCTCTTCCTTCTTTACATTGAAATGCAAATCCCCTGCCCCAGGGCAGGTGCCGCATCCATTTCCACAACAATTAATTACAAATTCCAGAAGCTGCCCGATGACTGCATGAGGCTTTGGGGGACACCTAGACACAAACCATAGCAGTCTGAGAAGCCATATGAAAGGCTAGTAGGCCTCTGCAAGCCCAGGCTCACTTTGGATCTTATTTTCAGCCATGGTTCAAAAAGTAGAGAAAGGCGGCACCATCTGAGGCTGTCTACTGACTTCCAGGCAGGGTTTTTGTTAAGCTCACTGTAAGACATCACTCAGCGAGGTCTGTGTGGGATTCTGAAAGTGGCCTCTGCCTCACCTGGGAGGAAGCAGAGCTCCACTGCTGTCTCACCCAGACTGGGTCGGTCCTGGCTTCACTGCAAACCTTCTGCCTTAGAACATCTCTTGTTGCCCTGGTAACAAGCAGCTCTCTGGTCACTAGCTGAAATCACTTGATGGCTCTGCCAGTGTCTTTGCCCCACACCTATTTTTGTTCTGCATATAAAAAGCAAGAGAATTGACTGAACAAATTTTAGCCCTGCAAAGGTCTCTGGTCAGGCATTACTTTGTATCTTGGACCAGCCTCAACCTCCAAGGGATAATAAGGACAGACATAGAACATTGGTTTCTGTATCTATAGTCCCTTATCTGGCCAGTATAGTGTCCGGAATGAATATTAGACACAAACCAATATGGGATGAGGGGACTGATATAAGGGAATGATACTCCCAGCCTCAAAGACACCTAAGATGAGCTCATGCTCTTTAAAACCAAAGAATGAATTTTAGGAACAATGTAGGTTAAGAACAGAATATATTTATTGGGGAAAGAAAGCTTCTGTCCAAGAGAGGGACAGAAGGGTCCCCAAGGGAGTTGCCAAGGAAGCTGCCTTTTCTAGGGATTTTCACCATGAGGTGAGGGGGGCCTGACGCAGGAAACATGGGAATTCACAAGATGACAAGATGGGCATGAGGTGGCACAAGACTACGGTCAACCAAGAAGTTGGAGATGTATGTCCTATAGCAAGCCCACCTGAATACAGAGTGGCAAACGGGGCAGGGTTGGGTTAGTGACTCTTCCTGGCTCACTCAAGGCGATTGCTACCTATTTAGAATATCAGTCCCTGATGTCTATCCCTAGTGAAGTAGGCTGCTGCCTTTGTTTACTCTTTTGTCCCAAGGTCTGGCCCACGGTGGGGCTGTCTGTCTCCCGGACAGTTGCAAAGCACCTTGTCTTCCATATTGTCTCCTAGGAGGGCATAGCCCTGTCTGACTGCCTGTAATATTCGTATCTAAGTTAGCTGCCTACAACAAGATTATGAATAAATACATGGGCCACAAGTATGACTATGATTGATTGATTGATAATGCTGGAGATGGAATCCAGGACCTTGCAAACTGAGCAATATCCCAGGACCCAAGAGGATAGTTTCTCTGTCCAGCCTATGTGATGCGCCCTGTCTTCATGGCTGCAGCCTGGAGCTAGAACACCTTTGGTTCTCCCTCCTGTCCTTTCTCCTCCCCCGCTCCTCCTCTGCTGTTCCTTCTCTTCTTTCTCACAACCCTTCTCTTAATTTGCTGCTCTTCCCTTTCCCCCTGCTCTTTCTCTGTGTTTGTGCCTTGGAACAGCCCATCATTCAAGGACCTTAAAGGAAATGTAGAATCTTGCAAAAGCCGGGAGCCTTCACAAACACAGAGGCTTCAGATGGAACCGCAGAGGAACCAGACCCCTTCCCCCTTAGTGCTGAGCTCTCAACCAGAGCCAGGAAGTAGGCTGTCTGCAGTAAAGCCACACTGCCTGTGGGGAAGGGTGGCTCTGAGAACCAGCTACGGGACTCACAGCACAGATAGTTTGGGATCTGCAAAGAGCAAAGCCAGCAGCCCTCAAATAGTTCCGAGTTCTGCCCTCTTAGGATAAATTCAGAAAGTGTGTAGTCTTGTAAGAGGAAACAGTGTTTGCTATTGGTGGGAAGCAAATTAGCACAGCCACTGCAGAGAAATGCATGAAGCTTCCTGGGAAACTAAAAATAGAGCTTCCGTGTGCTCCAGCTCACCCACTGCCGAACGAGCAGCCAAAGGGATGGAAGCCAGCACACCAGGGAGACCGGCAGGCCGGTGTGCACGGGCACAGCTGCCAGTCGCCAGGCTGTGGCATCCACCTAGACATCTGTCAGAGGACTGATGAAGAAACATGGACAATAAAGAAGAGTGAAACCCTGTCATCTGCAGACAAATGGGTGGCAAGGGAGGGCATTTTATTAAATGAAAAGTCAGACTTGTGCCGTGGCTCCTGTTGGAAGCTACAGAGAGCTGACCTGAGGATGGACCCTATGAGCACCAAGGCTGGAAGGGCTGGTGGAGGGAAGGAAGAGGGAAGGAGAAGGGAAGGAGGACGAGAAGGGGAAGAGGGAGGGGTGGAGAGGGCAGGGAGGG
>PVJA010014962.1:0-46381 GCA_004027025.1 Myocastor coypus
TTTGTGTGTGTGTGTGTGTGTGTGTGTGTGTGTATAGGGGTTTGGTTGTCCCAGAGCTTCGTCCCTGTATGACTGTGCTCTGATATAACCTTTGTGCCAGCCAAAGCAATAAATAGCACAAGAGTTGGGGTAGCTCCAGTGATTTTTCCCCCCACAGCACCTTTCCTTGGGACCATGTCAGATTTTAAAAAATGAGGCTCCATAAACCACATCATCAGAGTCGTGTTGCTGTCTCCAGGGCCTTTCTGAGTTCCAAGTGTTTGCCTTTTTGGACGTTGGATTGATGTGGCCCCGGGGACTGGGTTAGAGTGACTGAAAACACTCCTGGCACAGGGTCTCCTGGAGGTCGGGGTGAAATGGGGATCTTGTTTTGCAGGAGGTTGGAGAGGAACCTGGGAAGGGACACCGAGGGCGACATAGAAGGGGACATTCTCTGTCCGGAGCTAGGGACACACAGACTCATGACCTCCCGGGCCCTGAGGCTGCAGAAGTTCCTTGCGGGTCACGCACATTCACACTCGTCTTGGCAGCCTGACCCCCGACCCCATGTCCTTGGAAATTCCTAGAAGTGTAAAGACAAAATCAGTCCCAGGGTGTTGGCAGGATTTGGTGTGTTACTAAAAATGGGGCCTTGTGGATAGAGATTTCAGTTTTAAGCGAAAAAAGAAAAGCAAGTTTAGGTAATTATCAGTGACTCCAGTGACTTAAGCTGTTCTGAGATGGTTCATTTCTGAAGATTGAAATAGGGTCATAGGAGCGCTGCTTCCCGGTGGGGACAAACCTGTCTCTCCACAGCCCTTCTCCTCTCTCCTTGATGCCCCACGTGAGGCGCTTGGGGACATGTCAGGACACTCTAGTGGGCTCCGGACTCACAAACTTTACAGTGCATCTCCTAACGCCACAGCCCACCCCCACAACGATTCCAAGCTCCCTGCCTCAGCGCTAGCTGAGTCCTTTCCCAAGCCCTAAATAACGGACTGCGTAGAAGAGGTTTTCTCTTCCAAAGTGCAGAGGCGGGAGGCTTGGACGTCCGTGCTCCCAGAGCCTGGTCCGCCTCCAGCCCCTGGCCCCTGCCTCTCGTGGGTCTGTGTGCAGAGGCCGAGGTCTGGATTGAACCAGGGCTGCAGGGTGCGGCTTCCAGTGACAGCCTCGCTTATTCACGGCCGTCTCTCCCTCAGCCAAAACCGTGTTTCTCGGTCCCTCTCTCAGGGCTGCAGACGAGGAGCGAGGAGCGGTTAGTTGGATCGCTGATCAGCTTTTCCCAGAACAGGGTGCCTCCCATCTCTGTTTACTTGCAGTGAGCAAAGGAGCAGGCTGAGCGCGGGGCTCCTGCCGGGGCTGCCCTGGAACACAAGTCAGCCTGCGCTGCTCAGGGTCCGGCTCCCCAGGTCAGGTGGAGGCTGCTGACCCCGCGGCCTCTCTGCTCCAGAGGGGGTGTGACTTCCGGGTGGTCCTACTCCAGCTCTTCCCACTAGAAAGGTAAACTGTTCTCATTCGTTAAGCATCACCTGTCTGGATTTTGTTGTTAAAAAACACACAGCATAAAATTTACCGTTTTAACCATCTGGAAGGGTATAGGTCAGTAGCATCAATTCTATTCACATGGCTGCACCATGGACGTCTAGAAATGGCCGTCCTGTAAAACCAAATCTTCCTCCTTCCCTACCTATCCCCTCCCCTCCTCTCCCCGCTCCACCCCTCTCAGCAGCCCTGGAACCCCAGGTCTCACACACGCTGGTCTCACAAGTGCTCTTCCCCCAGCCGTGCCCTGACTGAACCGAGACTGTACACGTGTGGGCCAAGCTGTCTGCCTCCTCCACCCCTGGCCCCTGGAAGCCATCATCCTATTTTTATTTCTGTGGATTTGACTACTTTAGAGCCCTCGTATAAATGAAACAATGCTGTATTTATCCTTGGCCATTGGCTTATTTCCCTCAGGGCGATGTCCTGGTCTCCTCCATGCCGCAGCACGTGACAGGTCTTCTCTTCTCCTAAGGCTGAATAATATTCCCGTGCGGTGCCTTTAGCACATTTTATTCAGTCATCTCATGAAGGCAGGGTTGGGTCGTTTCCACCTTTTAGAGACTGCATGTAGTGCTGTGATGAATATGCGTGTGCGAACACCTCTAAGAGCCGGTTTTTGATTCTGCAAAGGGAATGGCTGGCTGGATCCGAAGGCAATTCTACGTCCAATGTTGGAGGACGCTTCTTATGGTTTGGCGCCATTTTCTGTTGTCTGGCATATATTTAAAATGCCGTGGACACAGATTTCACGTGCTGGGTTCCTTTGCCTGGGTTAACTTTTAATATCCCAGCCATGGGTCATAGAATGTGACCTTCCTTGGGGTCAGTCTTGCTGTGTGTTTTCCCCTCAGGCCAAGTGGAAGTCAGACATGCACTTTGCATTTCCGTGCTCTGGGGCTACCCTGGGTCCCCACTGCCAAAGGAAAATTCAAGCACCCAGTCTGATCCTGCTCCATCCTGGGCCCTTCTGGCAGGTGGCACCTGCTGTTGTTTGGAGGACCCGCTGGTCTCCAGTCGCACCACTCGCCTGCACTCTTGCCCTGCCTGCTTCTGTTCAAGGTGGGCGGGCATCCCAGCTCTCTTCCCATCAAGGATGATGGTTTGTGGAGTGCAGTTTGGTCACCCACTAGATATTCTGGCAGTGGAGAAAGGACCAGGGGTGCCGGGTGTGGTAGTGCATGCCTGTAATTGCAGCACTGGGGAGGATGAGGTGGGAGGATCACTGAATTTGAGATCAGCCTGAGTTACAAACTGAGCTCAAGGCCAGCCTGAACTTATAGTGAGACCCTGTCTCAGGAAGAAGAAGAGGAAGAAGGAGAAGGAGAAGAAAAGAGAAGAGAGAGAGAAGAGAGAGAGATGGAGACAGAGATAGAGACAGACAGACAGACACAGAAAGTCTACTGAGCTGTTCCATGAGAACACTGTCCTTATGCCACAGAAGCAGGGATTGAGACTTGCAGGGCAGGTGTGGGGCTGGCCCCTTGTGCCAGACTAGAAAACCTGGTGACGTGGTTTTCTAGTGTAGGAGCTTACACCTCGGGAAGGATGATGTCTTCTCTGTTCCTCTACCCCAGCTTAGATGCCCTTCTAGCCAGGCTCACACAAGTACACACACACACACACACACACACACACACACACACACACGCTGAGGCCCCGAGAGTTCTTATCTACTTCAGTCTATGATTTGCAGTCCAATCATTCTGTTTCCATCTCCAATTGCTGCATTGAATTTAGATCTTCCAAAAGCAGGTAAAAGGTAGAATTCCTTACAATTGACTTCAAAAGCACTTTTAAAGAGGACTCTGTGTTTGGTTACCTTCATCCTTGTTCCCCAAGTTACTCTAGGCAATTTTCTTTCAGATGGCCTCTTGCTATGTAGTCTGGGCTAGACTTCCATTTGCTGTGTAGCATAAACCCTACAGTCTCTTGCCTCAGCCCCCCAAGTGCTGGAATTACAGCGTGCACCAGAACACCCCGCTTCACCTCAGACTTCCCTTGTAAGCAGAGCGCTTTTCAGAACAATCAGACACCCTCCAAACAGCTCTTCTACCAACAAGCTTTGGAATGCAAATGTCTTTGGTTTTTATTGCCCTCTCTAGTCTTTTAAAACACGCAAATACACTTAATAGGAGAAAGAAATCTGTTGCTAACACTTCGCCAGACAGCTCGTCAGGCTTTCTTCTGGAGGCAGGGGGTGAGGGGATGACAGAGGCCCAAAGTGGGAGAAACACCCAGAAAGGAGGCTTGAGAAAACATGAACAAATTCCATGTATTTCCCAACTTTTTTGAGGATCAGCTCTGTATAAATTTCAGCTAGAATTTCATGAATTTTTGTGTTCGGCACTTGTCTACCTTAGGAAAAATTGAGAGGGCAAGTTAGTCAAATTACTCTTGACATCCTAATTTTACGTGCTGGTACCATGTTATGAAATAGCCTATGGGAAAGAGGTGGCTCTGCAGATTTATCTGTTTGTCTCTTGT
The DNA here is from genome assembly GCA_004027025.1 of Myocastor coypus. Classification (NCBI taxonomy): domain Eukaryota; kingdom Metazoa; phylum Chordata; class Mammalia; order Rodentia; family Myocastoridae; genus Myocastor; species Myocastor coypus. Next base: position 4,009 of record PVJA010014962.1, read on the forward strand.
TCTAATTAAATCCATGTGGATGCCATGTGACCTCAGGGTATGGGAGCCATTTTTCCCTCTTTTCAAGGGTGCATGGCTTTAATGTGCTGCTTCAACTGGAAAAAGAACAGATGAGTATTTGGACATGTCCATAAAGTACAGTGAGACAGCTGCTCAAAATGTAAATCACTGAGGGAACATCTGAACTCTAAAACCATCAAGAAGATATTTCCTGCTAATATTGCAGACACTTGGATGAAAGAAATACAAATCAATTTAAGCTAGCTCAAGCACAATATGGGACTGGTATAAGTATAGGACTGTTTCACGGAGCCCAAGAATGGAAACACTGTCCAACCTGAGGAACTAAGGCCGGAGGAGTCTCACAGGCACCAGGGATGAATTCTACTTTTTATTTCCGAGACTCTCAGCATGTCCATTCCTCTTTTTCTCTCTCATAGAGACCAACTTTCTCTGTCTCTCTGGTCACATTGTAGAATGAGGGTTTTTTTTTTTTTTTTAATTTAATTTTATTTATTTATTTTTCTTGTTTCGGAACTTTTGTTTGTTTATTCACTCATTTTTATGGCTGGCTCAGCCCATCCTGAGGGCAGGGCTGACGCAGCATGTGGTGCCGGGGATCGAACCGCGGTCCCTGAAGCCGCCCAAGCTTTCCCTAAGCAGGCGCTGAGCTATCCCACCGGACCCCTTGAATGAGGGTTTAGGGTCCTGCTGAACAACGGGCAGATGGCTGGCATTCCACCCTACCAGAGTGGCTGTTAGAGGCTCAAGATGCTTCCCAGAGCATGGAGTATGGTCTGTGTCGCAAGCAGGGCTCAACCTCTGTTTCAGAAGAAAGCTTGAGTTTTCTGTTTGGCTTCGTGCTCACGACACAAGAATAGGACAGGACCCCAAACTTCGCACCAGTACCACCGAGGTTTTTCCTGAGTGTCCAGCTGGGTCTCTCACCCTGGCCAGATGCTTTGTTCCCCACTAGGTGTTACGGTCTTGGTTGTGTCCTGGTTGGCACATTACGTACACACATTAGGTCCTTCATTAGAGGGGACTGGTTTTTTTGTTTTGTTTTTAATTTAATTTTTTTTTCTTGTTTCAGAACTTTTGTTTGTTTGTTTATTTATTTTTATGGCAGGCTCAGCCTGCCCTGAGGGCAGGGCTGGCACAGCATGTGGTGCCGGGGATCGAACCACGGTCCCTGCAGCTTCCTAAGCTTTCCTAAGCAGGCGCTTTAGACCACTGAGCCATCCTGCCGGGCCCCTAGAGGGGACTGTTCATAGCACCGCCCTTTGTTCTCAGAAATGTCCTGGTTGTACAACAGGCCAAGGCAAAGAGACTGGTGACTCTTGTTAGAGAAATTGCCAAACAGGCCCATTTGTGTCCTTGCCCAACATTTTATAAAGTGACAGAGAAATCCAGTTTTTAGTTTGGAAACCTAAATTAACCAAAAGGAAAGGTGTTTATTAATATAAGGAAACAAGAGAAAGAGTAGAAGGCCCAGATGGCTTCGGCAGTCGCTTGATCCAGAATCTCAAATGTGAGGGATTTTATGCCTTCTCTGTTTTGCCCTCTTCTTCCCCTGAAATATCTTTATTCCCTTAGACTTGACCCCATGAAGCTGGAAACTTGCATACCATCAGCAGGCTTGTGCCTATGTCCTCAAAGCCTCACAACTAAAGAATGCAGAATGCTTGCTGGGGAGGCCTGCTGACCTTTTGGGGCACATGCCCAGGGCTGGACCAGTCCCTGATGAGGAATTTGGGTTAGCAGTGCACTTAACATCCTACTGTGACAGGTGAAGAGTGCTGTCCTGGGGACACAAAGTGAACACCTTGACCACACAGAATGCTCTCAGTGTTTACTGTGAGTCTGTTTTCTCTAGGACTGAGAAGTGGGAACAAAGCTGATATAAACATCCCCGAACATCCTTTTCTACAACTAAGATGTTCTGACTAAGGTTAACTGTTCAGATCTCTGCTCCCTTCACTCACCTGGGACTGTCCCTATAGGCATGAGTTTGGTCAAGCCAAACTCAGGTTCTCTGGCAGTTGGTGGATATAGCGTAGATCAAAGCCTAAGCAGCTCATGACACAGAGTAACAAAAACAGAATCGCAGTGTACTTTGCATACCAGCTCAATCCTGAGGAAGTTCTCTGTTATATCAATCTCATAAACCTACAACTAGAGCTAGGGCTATAGTTTAGTGGTCTAAGTGCCTGCCTGGCAAGCACAAGGTCCTGAGTTTGATTCCCAGTACCAATAAAAAATAAAAACAAAGAAAATAAATAAAGTTACAACTAGCATTCTGAGAACAACTTGGTGGAATTCCTGGGAAAGAAACCTCCCAACCATTTCTCCCTGTCTGTCTTTACAGAGGTGCCTAATATTTGAGATTCTGTTGGTCTATCAATCCATCCTGTCTATCTCTATACATGTATACCTGTTTCAGATATATCATTGTGTTTATAAAAGAGGACTCGAATTCACTGGCTTGGACTCCAAATGCTATCTACAGCTGATTTCTGTTCTGTTAGAAATGTGAATAGTATATTCTCTATTAATGGAAAATCCCACTTTCCCTAGGCATTGCTAGTTAATTTAGAGGTATTCTGTTTATTAATTTGTGGCGGTGCTTTGAATGATTCTCAGTGAGTGTGAGCAGCTTCAGACTTGCTCCAGAGTGGGTTGTTGCTGTGTGGGTCTCCACATCTGTAACAGACCAAGAACCCATGGATTGCTCTGGCTGACCTTGAGGGTCCTTCACATCTCCTAGTGCTAACTTCCATGATCACAGATACAGAGCCAAATTAGTTTGTATGTGAGCTCCCCCTAGTTTAAAACTCTTTTCATCTCCTTCTTGAGCACATTTGAGAAGATTGAAAAATGTACTTTAGGATAAACATGACTAAATTTTTGGTAGCCCACCCTAAGGTGGACTGCTGAGTCCCCAGAGGCTTTACAGAGCACAGCATCATGGGTCCATTACATCTGGAACTAGGGGCCTGGGTGAGTTTATGGACAAGAGGGATGTTGTAGTTAAGAGTTACAAAGGAAATAATATGGGGCAAATTGCTTGTAGAGTTATTTTATAATAGTCACTCAAAGAGTCATATACAAAGAGAATGTCCACACAAAGACCAAAAGAGTGCAGCTGAGGACCCGAATTCCAGGCCATGGTCTGCAGAAGTCCAGCTGGAGTCCTTGAGCTCATGGCAATGTCTCACACAGGCCTGCTTCGTGGACCTACGCTGGGGGAGGCCCCAAGGTCAGTGGCAGAAGCTAGAAAGTCTGTGCCAGTGGGACGAAGGATGTGTGCCAGCGGGCTGAGGGATCCGTACTGGAGCCTAGAAGGAATGATTGACAGAACTAGAGCTCCCCGAAAGTGAGCCACAACCATGCTCAGGCACAACAAGGTCCCCAGATCCTCAGATGATGACAGCAGCCAAGTTCATCAGGGAAGCCAGCACAGCAAGTTCCTCCGGGAGAACCAACAGCTCGCTACAGCTCTCCGATAGTGTTTCTCCTTTTTCTTTAGTCCCCCTTTTCATTTTGTTGTTAACAACCCTCAGGTGGGCCTCCTACCCCCCCCCCCCACACACACACACTGTGCTGGTTCAGTTCCACTGGGTGTCACAAGTTGACTACCAGTTGCCTTTCCACCCCAAGGGGATACCCTCACCAGGCAGCAGGGAGCATCTGGTCTTGGAGAGACCTGCATGATCCGTGCCCTTATGAACCTTGGTCTGGGTTTCCAGTGCCACGTCCTAAGTGAGTCAGCAGGCCGACGGATGGACGAGATGGCAGATCTGAGTCCTGTGCCTCTACTGAGAGACTACATCAGGGCATGCAGTCTAGGATGACACAACTTCTGCCAAATAGCCTCCCACACACAAAACGAAATTTTTAAAAAAATTGGCACAGCTTTTAAACATATGATACAAGTTTTATACTCTGAAAAGTCCTCACTTAAAATATAAGTACTTTTGCTCAGAAGGATAAAAGAAAACAAAAACCTAAGCTGTAACATGGGACCTATTTATGACAATGGGACTGGCAGGTCTCTACCCTTACTGCATCACTGGCCATTTATAACTGCATTAATTAGCAGAAAGGGCTCCAACTCTACTTAGTGAAAACAATACTTTTTGTGATTAATTACATAGAATAGCTACACAGTCTCCAATTTTCTTCACTACTCATGGTACAGACTTTTTTCTTCTCTTTTTTTAGTTTTCATTTTTAGAAACCCCAATTTTTGTGAAATGTATGCTTCTATTGACTTTGAGCATGCTTCTAGGAAATCATTTGAATATTTTAAAAACCAAAGATCTTTGGGCTTTGCTAATTTCCCAAGGAGAAGCTCCAGCCCCAGACAGAAACTCAACTCTAATTATATCTGTAGGGCCTGGGAGGCATCCCCAGCTTAGAAGAATAAATGTGAAAAGAGAAAACAATCAGAAACAATTAGCGAGCTCTTGGCTACATGTCAGCAATGTATCCACTGCGAACCCCAGGCTCCCCACACCGACACCCTCCCCCCACTGTGGGCATTGCTCCTCTCTCTCCCTTTTCTCCCCTTAGCCACATTTCCAGTCAGGAAAGCAGAGAGGGCTTCTGATTGGTGTTGTTTCTCTGGATTTAGGCTCCGCAGTCTTTTCCAGTGACTTCTTAAAAGCCTGTCCCTTCTTCTGGTCAGCATTGTATTTTTCTCCCCACCCACTACCTTTAAAAACCGTTTTACTGGAAAACTACTTGGCACCAGGCTTCTCTTCTTTCATTTATAGCAGCCTCAAGTTCTTACTGGCCCACACATAATGCTGCTGGCTGAGCGTGAGTGGGCACAAGGGCAAATGTCTTTCTTTCTAAGCTCCACATTTCTACTACATATCCGATCCAATAGAGCCCCCGCACTCCTGGCCCATCCCACGGGTGGAATCACAGTCCGATTGGACAGTGGGTCAGTGGTATTCTCGCGATACCTCAGTGTCTGGCTTTGAAAAGGGCGCCCTGCGGTGGTGAGAGCCTGATTGGTCAGTTGGTCAAAGGTATTTCACAAGTGGATCTTGGAGGACCAATCAGGATGGCCCGCCCTGAATCCTGGAAAAGTGCATTAACCCCTTCTGCTATCCAAGAACCTCCTCAAGGTGAGCTTTTCTATTCTTGCAACGTTTGAACTGTGCTTGGCAGAGGCGAGGCCTGCGGTAAGTGGGAAACACCAGCTGAGTTTGTGTGTGTGGGGTCTCCCCCAGTTGTGCTGTCCAGCCCAGCTTTACCAGCGATTGGGCTAATGTAGGGCATTTTTTTTGGCCCACTATGTAGTGCAGGCTGGCCTTGCGCTTGTGGTGATCCTCCAGCTTCAGCCTCCCTAATGCTGCCCAGGATTGGAATTACATGGTAATTTGAGAAAAAGACTCAGAGTTATGGAAGAATCTTACACCTTGTGTTTTTTTCCCAGGCTATTTCATTCCATATGGGAAGCAGGAAGGCCTTGAAAATGTTTCTGTTGGGGGCTGGGGAAATAGCTCAGTAGGATAAGTGCTTGTCTGACAAGCCTAAGGGCCTGAGTTCAATCCCCCGTCCCACAAAAATAAAAAAAAAATAAAAATAAAAAAATGTTTCTATGGTACCAGGAGCTCTTTCTGGAAGTTTCTTTTTGTTTTGAAGAATGACATTTCCCCCAAATCAGTTTCTTGTCAAAGACTGTGAGGGGGAACTATTTCTTGATACACCCTGAAGTCAGTGCTACAGTTTCCTGAGAGCAGCCAGCCAAGGGCTGCTAGGATTTCACTTCCACAAGTGTTCTTGTAGCCCTTGAAGGAAGGTAGACACCTGATGGAGAATTAGGGATTTAACTAAAGTCTTCCAGATGTAAGAGATTAGAACTGCAGGAGAGATAAGAGATCTTGGAAGGAGGAGGAGAAGGAGGAGGAGGCAGGGAACAGTCAGCGATTTTAAGCTCTCATCCTAGGCTGGTTGTTCCCCAGAGTAGAATGACCCAAGGAATTACCGCATAATTCCAGTCTCAGGGCCCGTCCAAGTCATTCAAGCTAAACACTATGATGGGGATGGCCCAGTGGGCTAGTGCTGTCGATATCATCAGGTGGTCTGGTGTGCAGCTGTGACTGAGAGATGGCGTCCTTGTCTCAGAACCCATCGGTCATCTGCTCCTGATGGGTGGGTAGCCGCAGGTGGTGAGTGGGACTTTACACACATTTTTTCCCTAATGAATCTAAAGTGTAACAGCTACTTAAAGGGTAGTCCCCGGACCAGCTGCATCAGTGTCACCTGGGATCTAATTCAAAAATGCACAATTGGGGGCACCCCCTAAGACCTGTTGAATCAGAATTGCACTAGGGGAACGTTTCTTACATTTTAATGTGCATGGGAAGCACCTGGGATCTTGTTAAAATGCAGATTCTGTTTCAGTGGGCCTGCAGTGCAGTCCAAGAGCCTGTGTTTCTAACAAGCTCCCAGATGATTTCAATGCTGCAAATCCACGGGCCACAGTGTGAAGGCTCAGAGCAGCAGCAAGTGGAAGTTGCTCAAAAGGCAATGGTCCAGCTTGGAACTGCTTTGTAGAAACAGCGCTGGAAAAGTTGCATGGGGCATCTGTCAGGGCACAAGGACAGTGAGGATTTCACAGTAACAGCTGCAAGCCCCAGAGCAGCCAATAACAATGACCATGATCAGGAGACACTATTGCTGGGAACTTCCAGGAACTTCCAATTGGACCTGGCACCAAACAAAACTACAAGGGGAGAATCAAATTAAAACTACTTAGTAAGTTGGAGCCTTCTCAGCACCCCAGCCCAAGCCACTCAGGAGAATAAAGAAATGAAGCATTTTTATCACTTGCTATCTGGAGGAGTGGACCAGTCTCGCCAGGTACTTCATATTGAAATCTAAAAGTGATCACTTCCCGAGTTCCTGCATGAGCTTATCGATAATGGAGTATTATTCTGCACTTTCCTAGGACTTAGATCTGAGTGCCTGGAAACTGCGGAGGGCTCCAGCCAGCAGAAGACTCCTACAGTTGCAACCCGATCCCCACTGGAGAGGACAGCGTGACTGTAGAGCAGATAGTTCTGCTGGCTTGGTGCTCATAAATATCTTAGCTATTATATAAATCCCAGGCCTAGCATCAATTGATGTCAATTTCAGAAATAAGACCATATATGAAGTATTTGGAATCAGGCACTGGAAAAGCCAATGCTATTACTGGAAGGAATTTGATATCACTGAGCTTCTCTGGGATAAAAGCTAAGTACACAGTATTTTGGAATGAAATGGTAGCCATACAGGATATTGTATGACTGGGGCTGTAGCACCATAGCCAATTGGAGAGTTTGGGAAGGTTTTGTTGTGGCCTGGAGGCCGAAGCCCTCCTCCCTGCACACAACAGCTTTGCTTGTGACCTTTGAAAGGTCCTTTCCAATCCCACCCTTTGAGTCGGTGGGCTCAGAAGGGTTGGCCCCGCCTCCAGGACCCTCCATTCTTCCGAACAATGCTCCTTGGGACTTGTGTCAGGCTAGGGGCTTCCTCCTGGACATGCTGTACTTCACCTGCTGCTAGGCAGAAACACGTCTCAGTCTACATGCTCAGAAGGCCATTGGGCAGGGAAATGTGAAACAAAAAATTCGCCAACAGGGCTCCGAAGCCTCAGCAGAGTCAGGAGCACAATACACGTTTATTATGAGCAGTAGCAATCGGCAACTCTATGGGGGAAGCCATTATAATTTTCCTCTTGCAAAGATGTGTTAGAGTCTACAGCTCACTGACGGTAAGAGACTTGTATAAAGTTACAGCTCTGTAGATAGAAGTAGAGAACAGAGGTTTCCTGGCTTTCTGCGCCAGAACTCCATCCAAAACCTTGTAGAATTGAAGTTAATGGGCAGGGAAATGAGAAGTGATTAAGAAATGGAGAAACTAGAGGGAGAAAAAAAAAAAAACCCATCATTATAGTTGGGGGTGTGTGCGAAAGGGAACATGCAATCATCTCAATTTGGGGGGCCTCGATGTGTGGGCACGCACGACACGCTGGGAGAAAGGAAACGGAAGACGGCTCCCCTGCTCCGGGGAGAGCGCGGTGTGACTGCGGGAAATGGACACACATAATGGGTGTACATAATAACGCCAGTAATGTAAGTACAAAATGTATACCTAAGTGATGACAGCTGCGTGAAGAGCCCCAAGGTACGAGAGAGCGCAGGGAGGTAATTGGGAAGGCGTGTGTGGGTAGAGACGGAATGGAAAGCAGCAGCATTTGCATGTACCTGGGAAAGGCGGCAGATTCAAGGCAGCTCGCGGGGGCCGCACAGCGACCTCCGCAGGGCTCCAACTTCCTGGGACTGGAGAAAGTAGAGCACGAAATTTCCTCCCAGGCACAGTCTGCTTGGAAAGGGAAGAGGTGAAATAAGCGGAAACTCCTTTGTCATGCAGAAAAGAGACAAGCCAAGGGAGGGCCCGAGACCACACGGGCGTGGAGCACAGTTGGAAGACAGCTGTGGAGAAAGACTTGGTTTCCCCCGCTTCGCCTCCTGCCACCATCCGAGGCCTGTGTCACGCGGTGTTGGATCACATCAATGCAACGCCAATTCCTACAAAATGCGCTGCCTGGGGCGTAGCAGCCAGTGGCCTGCGAGCTTCCCACCTGAGAAAAATGTGTGTGAAGCTCAACAATTACAAATGGGCAGAATAAGATTCTAATTCAAACAGCCCTACTGCTGGAAGCTCACAGGGATATTTTTAACACTGTTGATAGATACAAATTAATGGAAAAAACAATCCCACAATGTATCCAGGCTGGGCGAGGCAGGCAATTACACCCGCACCTGAGGGAGGGAGGCTCTCACACACACACTCCTCCATTTTCCTTTTCATTCTGCTACCAAGTATAAGTACCTGCTAAGCCCACAACGCCTTCTAAAGATGTGGTCCTTAGGGTCAGCTCACGTTCACTCAGGCTGGGGCTGCTAAGCAGACAGTGCTTCAGTGTGGCCCACTGAGGAAGACAGGGACAGAGATGGCAAGTGCAGGTAGTGCTTGCAGTGGATCAGAGCTTGAGACACACTTAGCTAGTCTAGCAGGTGTCATAGTTACTCTTCTGTCGTTGCTGGGACAAATACCTGATATTCAAAATGAAGGAAAGAAGGGTTTATTTAGCTCACAGTTACTGGTGGTTTCAGTCCATACTGGGCTGGATCCAAGGCAGAGAGGCACAATGCAGAGGCCAGCAGTTCATGGTGGCAGGACAGCAACAAAATGGTGACAGAGGCAGCCGGCCAATCAGGGCAGCAGAGCAACAGCATGAGTCTGTCTCTTTATATTACATTCAGGCTCTCTGCCTCAGCCTATCCACCTCACGCCACACCTATAATTCCCAGCAGTACTCAGACCCATAATCTCATCAGTACTAAAACACATAATCCCAGTGTATCATAAATCAAGTCTCAAACTCTAGAAGTCCCCGCCCCATGATTGCATGAGGCTTTGGGGGGGCAGCTAGACATAAACCACAATAGCATGTCAGAGGCTGATGCCTTGGAAGGAGGCCAGAGCACTTTTACCTCTTCCCAGTGAAGGCAGTGTGATGGGCGGCGAGAGACAGAACAATGAGTGTGTGCTCTGCACATCTACCTCGCTCCTGCTCACTGGCCTAAGGTGACAGAATCTCTACTCATGTGGAACATGCCTGATGACGTGACACCAGGACAGAGCAGAAACTGACGCCACACCTTCCTGGATAATTCTGGTCCTTTAGCCATTAGTTACACTAATGACTTGGAGTGACTACATAGGAGTAGGGATCACTTGCTATAAGGATGCACTTTCATAAAGGTGTTAGTGTTCTCAATAACACACTCCCTATGGTGACTTGTGACTAGATGTCCCCCAGAATCTCATGCAGTCTTAGATGGGACTTTCCCGAAGTGACTCAATCTAGTTTGTGATCGACTACTTGTCCAATGCTGGGGTTAGGGGTGTGAGTGCCACACCTGCCCTAGGGTGGGTAGCCTGCGTGAACTATAAGGGACAGAAAGTGGCTTGTCCCCTCTCCCTCCCTCTCTCATTGCTTGGGCTGTCTTCTACCTCCATGAACAGTTGTTCCTCTGCTGCATGCCTCCCTGTCTTGGAGTCAGCCGAGAATGGACTGAAACCTCTACACAAAGAGTGAAATAACCCTTTCCTCCATTAACTCTGGGCATTGGGTATTTTATCTCAACAATGAGAAGAGTAACTGAGACATTATCTGAATCTAATAGGGACAAAAAGCCAGAGATGGGAATCTTCTAAAATGAAGGTCTCACTGCAAACCACCGCATCACATGGCACGACATGAAGTGCAGTGTTGAGAGGAGAAGAAAGCTGGGCGGGGGGTGGGGGGGGTGGGGGTGGGGGGTGTGTGCGTAAAACAGGCCTTCAAGAAAACCACCCCTGCAATAGTGCACTTCAGTTCTGCATGGGGCATAAGCAGCAGAAGCAGCAGGGTAGGACTTAAACCAGCAACATGGAGGATAAGATGAGAACTTCTCCTAGAAGATAGACAAAAGGAGGAGAAAAAGGAAATGTTTTAGGATGTGAGGAAAAGGGCCAGCCACCTAGCTCAGTGGACTAATGTACCTGCTTAGGCAGAGCACAGCAGCTGGGGTTGGACCCCCGTCATGCAGTGTGTAGAGAGAGCAATTGAGACTGGGTGTGGTGGTGGCGGTGCCTGTAATTCCAGCAACTGAGAGGCTGGAAACAGTATCACTACAAGTCCAGTCTACATAGTGAGACCCTGACCACCCTGTACCAAAAAAAAATTAGAATGGGAGGAAAGATAGTGAATGGTGAATGAAGAATGGTGAGTAGAAAAGTACGCTTTAGAGAATGAAAGGAACCAACTGGGAACCATAAGGTTTTTTTATAAGGAAAAAAAAAAAAAAAAAAAAAACTAGAATAGTTTTTATAATCATGATAATCCACATCAAGATGAAAAAATGTTTATGTCGGGAGAACAATAATTCCTGAATTTGCAGCCATGAAAGATTCTGATTCAATCAACAATTATTCTAAAAACAATCTTTGCACAACTCTGAATTGCAAGGGTAAAGGAATAGATTGGCATGCACCTAGCCAGAGAAATATACCAGCAAACAAGCTGAACAGGCAAGACTTCAACTTTTCTTTTCTGCAGCTGTATACACCAGAAAAAATAAGGATGCTACCATGACAAGACTTGGAAGAGAAGAATCTACAAAGAATACCATGCGTTAAAAGAACAGAAGCACATTTTTACACAAAGATAGCTTCTAAAAACATACTTCTGATGCACAGAGATTCTGCTGAGGTGTCACTTTCCATGGTGCGAACCTAATGCCAGCGCTTGGGAGGCTGAACCGGGAGGATCATGAGTTCAAGTCTTGCCTGAGCCTAAGGCCCTGTGTCAAATAAGTGAATAAAATAAAAATCCAGGATTGGTCACAGAGTGCGAAGAATCAGTGTCTACTACTGATGAATAACAAGGGAGCACGATTTTGTGTTTTTGTCTTAGTTTAAGAAAAAGCAGGGTTTGTTTTTTTTTTTTCTAAAAAAAAGAAGAAAAAGCAGTTTTTCTCAAGTCCCTTTTCGTTTGAGTGGCCTGTCCCAAATGAGCAGGTGCCCTCCGGGAGATGACACGATTACCTGCACGGAGCGTGCTTTCTGTCACTTCATGTGGCACTACCCTGTGCGCAAGGCCTTTGTACCCCCCGAGGAGCAGATGCCAGTTGGGAGTTTGGAAGCAAGGGAAGGACTGGAGAAATGCTGCAGAGGTGGAGGGGCACAGTGAGAACCTTCAGGCCACACTGGGGCCCGACGGCTGTGAAAGGAGGTTGGGAAGGAGGTTCAGGAGGAGGAATTTCGGGGAAGTCTTGCTAGGCCTCCAGGGCTTCCCTGAGCACAGGTCTCGAGGTTCCTCTCTAGGGCAGGAGAAGGCCCAGCTCCAGGACCTCTGTGCTAGGCGCCGGCTGTCAGCAGCCCTGTACGTCCATAGCCAAGGGAACCTGTGGCTGTAGCATCCTCAACTACGTAACAAGACCCTAGACCAAAAAGCAAAAGCAAGGGCCGTCCAAATAGCTCAGTGGATTAAAGGGCCTGCAAGTAGGCGCAAGGGTCAGCAGCTCAATCCCCAGGCCTAGTGCACTGGCCCCGCCCCCAGGGTGCACTGAGACAGGGACTGAGACTGGGCAGGGTGGCACACTCCTGTAATCCCAGCTCTTGGGAGGCTGCAAACAGGTGGATCACTCCAAATCCAATCTAGCAGTGAGACCCTGAGCACCCTGTGGACCCTTCTCTAAAATACAAAACAAACAAACAAAAAACTAAAAAACAAAAGCAAAGATAAACATCAAAATAGCTGTTGTAAATATAGCTATGTGTCAGCAATAATTCTTGATAATTCCAAAACCTTTGAAATGGAGCACAGATACTGCAATAGACATAGATGGGAAATGTAAAAAAGAAACAAACAAACAAAAAACTCAAAGTGAGCAAGAGCTCCAGGAGGCAGAAGCAAATAAAGATACATGTTTTATGTGGCATGATGAATTTTCAAAGACAAAATATTGTGTTTGAAATAGGACATAAGTTATAAAAGAATAGGGAAAGCTCTTGGAAGTTAAAAGAAAAAAGAAAAAAAAGCCTGAAATATATAAGTCAGTAGAAGAGTTGAATAGAGCTAATGAAATCTTCCAGAAAGTAGGAGATGGAAGATATTAGACATATACATGGGTTAAAAGGCTACAAAGAAACCTAATATTCTGTATAATTAAAATAACCTAATAAAAATACAGAGTAAAAGCATAGGATCAAATAAAAATAAAGATAATTGTGAAAATGCAATGTGTAACTGATAGGAATTCTAGAAATAGAGAACATAGAAAGCAGGACTTTTTTTTTTTATATATATTATGGCTGGCTCAGCATGTGGTGGTGCGGATCAAACCGTGGTCCCTGCAGTTGCCTAAGCTTGCCTAAGCAGGGTCTTTAGACCGCTGAGCCATCTCACCAGCCCTTGAAAACAGGATTAAAACAGCCAAAGATGGAAAAAAAATAAATAAATAACTGTTTCTAGCACTGCCAAGTGCCAGTCTCTGGCTCAAGTGGCCCACACAGTATGTGTAGGAAAGATGGATGCTCAGGCTGTATGGAGAAATTTCAAATCAGCAGGACGGAAGACACCCAGAGCCCTTCCGGAAGGCTGCCTAAGGCCATCAGGCCTGGAGAGAGTGGCACAGGAGTGTCTGGATGAGGAATATTGGGCGCTGGGCCTGGCTATGTGAGCTCCTTTTCATGTGGAAGGGGTATGATTTTCACCCTCTACTTCTTGACCCAAGTCTGGTTCCCTTTCTTCTTTGTTGTCTTCAGTCCCTGCCTGTTGTACTGTTTCCCTCTATAAGTTTAAGAATTGTTAAGGTTTACTACTGTTGTTTTGTCTTGATATACATTTATAGCAATTATGTCATTCACCCCATTTCACTATTTTCAATTTCCCTGCCAGTCTTCAAGCTCTGATTTCTTTCTTTCTTTTTTTTTTTTAACTACTTTATTTTTTATGTTATGGCTGGCTCAGCCTGCTCCGGGGGAGGCGCTGGTGCAGCATGTGGTGCTGGGGATTGAACCTCGGTCCTTGTGGTTGCCTCAGCTTGCTTAAGGAGATGCTTTAGACCTCTGAGCCATCTCTCCAGCCCTGATTTCTTTCTTGATAATGGTAGTTTCAAAGATGCCAAGACTCAAAACAGTTTAGCTTCCTGCCGTTTCAGGAAGCTTTCATAAGAGAATATGCTCTACTAGATGGAAGAGATAGATTTGTATTTAATACTGCTCCTAAAAAAAGAATCCTCAAAGAAAACAAATTAACAAAAGAAAACCAGCTGATTACCCCAGTGACATGTGACCAGGAATGACTGAAGCCAAGCTTAGCAGACAGACCCTATTATTCCTAGCCTAATGCAGTTCCAACCAATTTGACACCAGCTTCAGCTTGGCCTCCGCCATCTGCCCATGCAGGCTCTGGACCCAGAGCTGGTCAGGGAGCTCTAAGCCCATGGCTTCCCCACACTGCCACTGACCTGTGAAGTTGCACCTGCTGGTCACCTCCATCCACACCAGGCTGTGGAGCTTTAGGTGGCTAGGCTGCGCCGTCCCCTTCACTCTCCAAAGCACGCAAGCCAGTCCTCCCTGTGTGTGCTTGTTTTCGTGCTGGTGGGAACTGAATGCAGGACCTGGCTTGTGCTAGGCAGGCGGTCTACCGCTGAGTAACTATGCCAACCCCAAGCCTAACTGCTCTGCCCAGTGCACTGTCGAAGAACAAAGGCAATGCACGTTCCTTGTCACCTTCTCTCTAGGGTGTTTTCCTAGTCTGTGCCGACAGTACACTGTAGTTGACATTCTGCAGGCATACATATTTAAATTGTAGACACTCCTTTGTTCACATATATGTATCCATGTGTATATTCATTCACTTCAACTTAGTTTTTTTTTTTTTAGCATGTAGGCTTATGAATTCTAATACTCCAACTGGAAAATGGAAGGTTTTGGTCAAGATAATGAATGTTACAAAATATCACAGAACTTTTGGTGGGTCGGAGCAGGCTCCTCACTGGAGCCAAGTTCTCCTGCCCTCTATTTCCCCGAAGATCAGAGCCTGGGCTTTAAAGCACCAAGAAATTATGGGTTCTAGTCCCACTCCTGTGAGGGTGGTGGTTCAGTGGAGAGGGTGAACCATCTCTGAAAAGGGGTAACACTTCTGGCTCCTTGTAGCTCCCACAGGGGCTTGGGGATGGGAATACAGGGCTAGGGGCCCAAGCCAGAGTGGCTGTGAGGCAAGCGTTTCCTCCCTTGTAGGCTCTGAGTCTCTTTCTCAGACCATCCTTCCACAGGCCTATGTTCTTGGCAGTTTCCTTTAACTGTTTTGGGAAAATACCTAGAAGCAGAATAGCTGAGTTAACCAGAATTTTCAGAATTTCTATTTTTAGTTTTTGTTTTTTTAAAACTCATATTGATTTCCATAGTGGCCATACTAGTTTATAGTCCCACCAACATTGAAGAACAGTTCTTTCTCCCTTGCAGCCACCATAAATTGGTGTTGAATTTATGGTATAATGATTCTTTCTGGAATAATGTGAGATCTCAGTATTGTTTTAATTTATTTAATGGCCAGTGACATTGAACACTTTTGCATGTATTTATTGGCTATTTGTACTTGTAGAAGACTCTTCATTTCTGTGGCCCATTGTCTGACTGAGTCTTTTATTTTGGAAGCATGTCATTTTTTGAGTTCTTTATATATCTCAGATCTTAGTCATTTGCCCAAGGGCTAGGTAGCAACATTTTATTTCCATTCTGTAAGTTGTCTCCTCGCTCTCACGGCAGTTTCCTGAACTGTGCAGAAGCTTTTTAGTAGGATATCGTCTCACTTATTGATTCTTCATGTTATTTCTTGTGTAATCAGGTGCCGTTTCAGAAAGTCCTTGCCTACACCTATATCATCAAGAGTTGTAGTCTTTCTGATCTTTTAGCAGATTGCCTTTGTTTTAATATTTACATCCTCAATCCATTACTTTGATCTGATTTTAGTCTATGTGAGTCCTATAAATCTAGGTCAGTCTTCTGCACTTGTGTAGGTAGTCTTCCCAGCACCCTTCAGTAAGGAGACCATCTCCTTTGTCAAAGATGAGATGGCTGCATGGGGGTTGGAAAAGCGCCACAAATTTAGTATCTTCCTAATAGAACGAGGATTCAGTCTAGATACTGAAGACTGATACTGGGGAGCAATACTGCTTAACCCACTGTTCTCAGCCCTGAAGGCACGTTAGAATAATCTGGGATTTTAAAAACAAAAACAAAAATCACGACAATGCCTGTGCCTGCCCTAAACCCATTAAATCAGAAGAATCGTGAAGCTAAAGGCTAATACTGAGGACTTAAGTCACTTTGAGAAATATTCTCAACCATACAGGCATATTAAAGTAATCAATATTTAAAAAATAACACCTGGGCCCCGGCTGTACCGATTATATCAGAATCTCTCAGTCTGCAGCATGAGTATTGGAACACTCTCAGCAGACTACTCTTTTTTTATTTATTACTTTTAATAAGAAATAACAGGGGCTGGGGAAATAGCTCTGTGGCACAAGAGCCTACCTGGAAAGTGCAAGGTCATGAGTTCGAACTCCAGTCCCACCAAAAAAAAAAAAAAAAAAAGAAATAGCAATGTATAACAATGTGATAGTTTCAAAACACATTAGTAGTATATTTCAATATTTGATACAATGCATATTGTTGTCCTATTAAGTTATACAGAGCACATGGTGTAGATGTTATAATCTTTCAAATAATTATTGGTACATCCAAATTTCTTCTCAATGAACTAAGAGAAAGTAGTTGCATACATAATCCAATGTTCGATAATTGCAGTGGGCTATTGGTAAAATTGGCAATGTTGGAAGCTATTGATTTAAGCCTTTTACAGCTAAGCATTCTAATCTAGCTTTCTGTTTTATGCCTTGTGGTTAAACTTTTCTGCTGGGTAGTTGAGGGTCTACTCTCAATTCAACTAATAGGAATGAAGGAGTGTGTATGGGGTCTTGCTATACAAGTGTGGTCTGCAGATTAGCGTCAGTTGGAAGCTTGTTGGAAACTTCTAACAAAGGTAGCAAACATAGTTAGATTCTCAGGCACTGCCCCAGACACACTGGATTAGAAACTGCCTTTTAACCAGAGGCTCGAAGCACTTGAAGACACTTTAAATTTTGAGTACTGGGCTGGCGAGATAGCTCAGCAGTCTAAAGCGCCTGCTTACACAAGTGTAAGCAACCACAGGGACCATGGTTCGATCCTTGGCACCACATGCTGTGCCAGCCCCACCCTCAGGGCAGGCTGAGCCGGCCATAACATAAATAAATAAAGCTTAAATTCTGAGTATCATTAATAAAGGGAAAATTATGTAAAATATATCCACTGTGACTTGCTCGAGTACACTATGAATCTTAACTATCATGTCAACTTGGGCAACAAATGCACGACTGAATGGGTTAGCATATTTATGGGCATGCTAATGTTTACTGTTTGCGAGTAGCATAAAGCCATGTGCTTGAGGCCTGAAAGGAATAAAAAGGGAAAGGAAGCAAGCCTTCTCCCTTCTGTTTCTGTTCTATTTCTGTGGAGGAGCTCCATTTTTCACCTTCACCTTGGACATCTGTCTGCTGGATTCCAGCACAGATTCTTCAGCTTCCTGATACAGATTTGCACAGGACTCTGGTGGGCTCCATTCCTTCAACTTTTGTTGAATCCTCTGTACTCTTTCATATCCGTCTCTACAGGCAGGCTCTGTAAGCGTGCCACACATATATCAGAGAGTCTGAAAGCTCAAAGAGATTTTAGTTGCTTTGTACAGAGACCTCAACCTCCCTAAAAGAATCAGGTAGTGCAGTGGAAGAGGAAGGCAGGTCTGTCAGTTCAACAGATGACAAAGGCCTTAGATGCTGACCAAAATAGGAGAAAACAAGAAATATTGAGGACAGAGGGGCAGAGTGCATAGCCCTGCTTCAGAGGGAACCTGATCCAACTCCCATTTCAATTCTGCTGCAGTTAAATATTGGCCCCCAGAACCCCTTCTCCACTGCTGATGGGAATGCAAGCCGATGCAATCACTATGGAAATCAGTGTGGAGACATCTCAGCAAGCTAGGATTGTAGGGCCCATTCTACCCAACTATTTCTGGGTATTTTTTCAGAACTGAAAACATATTACCACATAGCTACATATGTGCACCCATGTTTATAGCAGTGCAATCTGTCAGAGCTAAATCTTGGAAGGAACCCAAATGCCCATCAACCAAGGAATGGATAAAAAAAGATGTGGTATTTATACAATGGAATATTACTCAGCTATAAAGAAAAGATAAACTTGAGTCTTTTATAGGTAAATACACGCAACTAAAGACCATACTTATAAGTGAAATAAATCAGGCCGGCTTGTGTAAACATATTGTCCCCCTAGTGTAAGAATCTGAAAGAGGAAATAAAATCTGAAAGTTACAATAGATACTGTGAAAAAGAAAGAAACTATTCAAAAGGAGGGAATTACTGGGGTGAAGGAAAGGAGAAAAAAAAGGAAAAATAAATCTATTTGTGTATACACAGGTTAGCTGGGATAATTACTCTTCTGATTTCTGCTAGTCTATTGAAAAGAGCAGCTAATGCTTAAATGTTTTTATCTCTTTAATTTTTTGGACAAATTTTGCATGTTTATATCTGGTAATTTGAACAGCTAATTGGAAGACAACAGCATGCAATAGAGCAACCATTGTTTTTTTTGTTGTTTTTTTTTAAGAATTATTTTATTTTATTTTTTTCTTGTTTCAGAACTTTCTTTTATTTATTTTTATGGCTGGCTCAGCCTGCCCTGAGGGCAGGGCTGGCACAGCATGTGGTGCCGGGATCAAACAGTGGTCTCTGAAGCTGCCCAAGCTTTCCTAAGAAGGCACTTTAAACCACTGAGCCATCCTGCCGGGCCCCGAGCAACCATTGTTGAATTCTTCTCTTGCTTGCTTGTTTGCTCACAAGGGCAAACTGGCCCTAGCTGCTATTGAAACCTCTTGTCCTGATAGTTGACCTTCCCTTTGACTGGCTTAAGGGATGCTCAGTCATCTGGTGAAGCATTCTTCTCAGGTATGTCTGTGGAGGCATTATTGGAGGAGACTCATTTGAAGGAGTGGCCAGTAGGAAGACCTGCTCTTTTCAGTGTGAGTAGACAGCACTCTATCTGATCAGGACCTAGACAGAACCAAAGGCCGGGGCAGGGTCCCTCTCTGTGCTGGATCTCGTCCATCCACTTTCTCCTGTGCTTCATGCCTGTCATGTTATGGGACCTATGCCCACACACCCAGGGTCCCAGGCTTTTGGCCTCAGGCTGAGGTTCTCAGGTCTCTGGACTCTGACTGAGTTCTGTAACCCACCCCTCTGTTCTCCATCTTGCAGATGTGCCACCTGGGAGTTCTTGGACTCCACAAGTAGGGGACTAGATTCACATAAGCTTTAGCTATACGTACCTTATTGTTTTTTTCTTCTGGAAAACGTTGAGTGACAGGCAAAACAACCAGGATAGGGCAGGCTGTAGCTGCAAAGTATCTGGAACGACCTTGGTATTCCAGAAAAAGGTAGCTTTTGGTTTCTTCAGCCTGATGTCATGGAATAGAGAACCTCCAGTTTAGGCCTCCTTCATTGCTCACTCCCACCCCAGGTAATGGGGTGTTGCTGTCTGGGTGAACTCAGGAGATGTCTCGGGTGGCAGTGGCTGGGGTGAGTGGCAGCCCAGGAAGTGTTTCTCTGGAAAGACCATGAAAACGCTGGGATTCAGCATTCAGACCAATCAGTGTTTTGTTGGCCCTGCGCCATTTAACAGAAGGGAAAGCTGAACTCTTGCAGTGGATGCTTCCTTCAACACTAGATTTGTTTTGGGAGCCTGAGCCAAGTGACAATGATAGCCCTAAGCTTGTTTTACCAGTGGAAGCCAAAACATTTGTGGAGGTGACCTTGCCACTCTGAGAGAGAGTTGGACAAAGGCACACTGTGAAGTTGGGGGAGGCCAACAGGCCCCAGGAGGGCTTGGACCAGTTCACTCGTCTGCAACCAGCACCCATCTGTTTGGTTCAGCGACGCTTCCTGACCACCTACTATGTGTCGGGCCTAGTTCTCAGTCCTAGGGATAAAACAGGGACAAGGCTGGCCAGCTTCCTGTCCTCCTGGAGCTCAGGTCACTTTTCCAGCCCCAAATCATTCATGCTACTGCTTCCTGTTCCTCTCAGGGTCCATCTTCGTGATGCAGCCAACGTTCCTATCTTTAATCCACATTCCCATTTCTCATTGGCTGTCATGGGTCTCCAGAGCTGCGTAGCTTCTGGTCTCTTCTGTTTCCTCCTGTGCTTCAGAGCCTCTGATATCATCATCTCCATCTCACATCCTGGAAGTGGGAGCCTGTACTCTTCTGTATGCAGTAGCAGTCCAGGTTCTCTACCCGGGAAAGCTAGAAGTCCCCAAGCAATGTCTTGCCTTGTTTCCTTCACTTTCAGTCGAGTTGCTGGGTGCCTGCCTCCAAATGTCTGCCCTTTACAGTTCCTAAAATTAAGATATCTTCTCCGCATTGGCATGTGTTTTTGTCTCCGAGCTTTCTCTGGGCTGAGGCCTTGTTTCACGGTAGCCCAGGTTCGCCTGCTAGGGAGTCTCTTCACCTTAAATGCAGCACCTGGGATGGCTAGCAGGGCCTGCAGATGCCCTCAAGTGTGACGCAGCTGCTGGCTTGTGTGACAGAACTCTTAGCCCTTCTCAGGAAGGAATCCTTCTCAGGAAGGAATCCATATAGAAATGACCATGCGCGGCTGCCGAGAAGCCTCTATAATTTCCATCACATCTTTCTGTAGACAACGCTATTCATTATGATTTCATGGGTAAATGTCTGAATCCATAGGGGCAACTGCAAATTGCTTAAATAATTTACCCCCTGGGCAACAATAATAGATGTGGGGTTTTTTTTGTTTTTTTTTTTCAGAATTCATTTTATTTTTCCTTATATCATTTCTAGCTTATTCCAGTACTTTAATCCAGAGTGCCAGTGACAAAATCCTACCCTGTCGGCCTAAGCTAGTACACCCACGGCCCACAGAAGGGCTCATGGTGTCAACATGTTGAGGTCCTGTGGCCATCTGGAATTCATTCTGTATGTGGTACCATCACATTACAAGGGAACCTGCATAGGCCTTCGCATTGCGTGCCCGCCCCGACCCCAGGCTTGCCCTCCTGGAGCCCTGCCCACTCCCTCCAGCCCTGTACCCAGCTGACTCCCTCTGAGGCTTTCTTTGATAGAAATTTTTCCAAAGAAATGCTACCAAGTGCTTTCCTGGAGAGCAGAGATGCGGGCCCCAGAATGGAGCAAGCAGTGCAGGCTCCCTGGCACTGACAAGCAGGGACCCAGGACCCCCGAGACAACTTTGGTACTGGGATTTGACTTTGTCTCTCTGCTCACTGACCAGGCAGGGCAAAGCACAAAATTTCTAGACATCCTTGGGCTCCTGGACTGGTTGGATATAGCTCCTAACACAGAAAAGTCCCGGACAAACTCATGACAAGATGAAGGCGGGCTCTGCCGTGACTTGCTTGGTGTCCTCCTTGGTGCCATATTTGCCACATGGACAGCGCTCACTGGGTACTTGAACACCTCTTGTGTGTTAAGGTTTCTTCTGGGTCTCTTGTGTGCCCCCCACCCACAGTCCCTGGGTTTGCCAGAACCTGTGTATCCATCCAGTAGATATACACATGGTTAAAGCACCAGCACTTTGAAGTTAAAATCTTCCTCCCTGGATCTGTCTTTGTTTCAGGGAAAAAGGAAAATTTTAAGTAAACAAGAATATTTGTTCTGGGGCTGGGGAGATAGCTCTGGGGTACAAGTGCCTGCCTGGCAAGTGAAAAGTTGTGAGTTCAAACCCCAGTCTCACAAAAAAGGAAAAAAAAAAAAAAAAAAAAAAAAAAAAAAAAAAAAAAAAAAAAAAAAAAAAAAAAAAAAAAAAAAAAAAAAAAAAAAAAAAAAAAAAAAAAAAAGAAAGAATCTCTGTTCTAAAACTAGCAATCAAGTAACTGCTCTAGAGACCAGGCAGTGGGATTCTCCATCTTCCTTATTCCCTCCCAGGGAACATGGGTGGTAGGACATATATATTTTTCATTTGATGTGCAACAGCTATTTCCCCAGATTTCTCTTTTTAATAGAATTCTAATGCTTCCTGTGTGATCCTGTATTTTAGGCTAGCTGGACCTGCACTCATGTCCAAAAGGGGACTCCTCTTGACTAACTTAAGTTGGTCATGGTGATTGAATTGCTCTTGCTAGTGACCAGTTTAAGAAAGGATGTGGGGGCTGACATCTTGACAGGCCTGCAGTGGCAGCCGCTGCCCTCTGGGCTCCGTGATGCTGCCCAAAAATGGCAAGAAGAAGAAAGATGTCAGAAAGTTGGCCAAGAAAGACAAAGACCCAGTGAAGAAACCTGGGGGAAAGGCCAAAAAGAAGACGTGGTCCAAAGGCAAAGTTCTGCTTGATGAAGCTACTTACGACAAACTCTGTAAGTTCCCAACTATAAACTTATAACACCTGCTGTGGTTTCTGAGAGACTGAAGATCCGTGAGTCACTGGCCAGAACAGCCCTTCGGGAGCTCCTTAGTGAAGGTCTTATCAAGCTGGTCTCAAAGCACAGAGCTCAAGTTATTTATACCAGAAATACCAAGGGTGGAGATGCCCCTGCTACTGGTAAAGATGCACGATGAGTAGGTTCAGCCAGGTATACATTTGGAAAAAATAAAATTTTATTATTAAATGAAAAAAAACAAAGGAAAGGATGTGGGAACAGTTATGATCATTAGATGCCGAAGAAATTTTTCTGAGACAGGAGAGAGAGAGAGATAGGAATGACTCTCTGCCTATGACGAAATGGCAGTCTCACAATGGCATTCATATTTGGTGTGTGAAGATCTTATGGTTTGGGTGACTGCCACCACTTTGAGACAATAAAGAGACAAGCTAGGGGCAAAGGACAACACTTCAAGAATAGTGAGAGCAGGCCAATGCAAAGAAGCTGGTTTGTGCCTCCAAACCAACCCTGCACCTCCCAAATTAAACTCCTCCTCCTTTGAGAAGATTATGCCCCCTGTTGTTCAGGCCAGCTTGAGTTAAGATTTTTGTTAAAGAGAAACAAAAACAAAACACCAGGCATGCTAAAGCCAGCATTGTCCAGGGTGCCAATTCTGGAAGGAAACTCACTTTAAGGTGTTAAATGCCAAGTACTCCACAGATGTTTGATGCATCCTTTTTCTGAAAGGGACCAAGGATCAAGGGTTTTGGTGAGCTATCCTTTTCCCCAAACTCTGTGAGGTGAACATTTCTAAACTGGAGCTCTATTCCGAAATTTAGGATTATGTCTTTCATAAATTGAAGCCCATACAATCAAGGGATTTCTCCCCAAGTTACAATATGTGAGGCCCTCTCTCCTTTGTCCTTGGCCACCATGGCAAGGGCTCTGACACAAGTATCCTTCCTCTGCCCATACTTCAGAATGAGAGACACAAGGAGAGCTGAGGGAGACCTTACCATTCCTCTCTGCCCATCATCCCTGGGCAGTCAGATGGTGGCCCTCCTTTGTATATCAGCATGTAAGCCTTTCTTCGGGGAGAAAGTTTTCTCTTTGACAAATGTCCTCTGAATTGGTCTCACTGTGTTTAAAATTTTTATCACAAGTGGAAAGAAAACTAGGAGTTTCACACTCTACTTGGACTTAGCTCTATAAATCTTTTCATATAAATTCTTTTCAGGGTCACTCATTAGTTGGAGATGGGATAAGAGTAACTGTCCTTCCTTTCCCCGGCAAATCCTTGTTAAACACGAGGGCAGTGGCACCCCCTGTGATAGTCTATGAGCTTTGAGATGGAGTTTGTCCTCACAGAGCTAGACAATGAAACCAGCTATCTGGCATCAAATATTTGTAAAGACATATGAAGAGGAAAGCAGACTCTCCAGTTAAGCCAACACAGTGGGGCTTTACAAGGCAAAGGCGTCCAACAGAAGGGATGCAGGTTGGGTTGGGAAGAGGGTAATTCTGTAGTTCCACAAGAAATGATGCTGTGACTGAGGAGTCCTGGTTACCGCAGCAGCAATGATTCCTTTTGAGCAAATACAGTGAAGACCAAGGAACCATGGCTCAACTCTGAGCCAAGGTGCTCTTCATTTTCTATTTACCAGCATTAGGCTTTATTGGAAGAGGATGTCTTCTGCATACCAACAAGTAGCTTTTTCTACCAGGAGAACTTATTACAGAGATGACACATGGAACTCAAAGTTCCATGTGACCTCAGCATGAGGAAGTGTGTTGACCTGAGTCCACGTGTTCAGTATATCTGAAAATGTGAAACCCTCTTCGGGGCAGACAGAGGAGAAGGCAGTGGATGGGAAGAAGGAAAATTGCGGTGCTGGTGTTAGGCCTCGATCCTGGCCAACACAGTCCAGGACACCCGGTGTGAAACTCAGTGATGAACAGAAACCCTGTTCCATGGCCAATTCTAGAGTCAGGTGTTAGACAGATACTTGTCATGTGGCTTTGGAGTGCTCGGTGCTGTTCTAGGAGCTTGGGATGCATCTTTGACAGAACAGAGGCACTTCTGTGGAACTTACAGTTTCACGTGGGTGCATATGTGTAACCAAACAGCATAATCAAGTAGTCATGGAGTACGACTTGAAGGAGGTGGGGATTGGAAGCCAGGTTGGAATTGAAATCCTGCGCCCATCACCACTTCATTCTTGTTTGCTCTTATAGTTTTGTCCATGGGAAACCTACAGCAAAGCTGTTTCTATTGGTGGTAATAGGCAGCCTAGGGTCTTCTTGAGTGGAGCAAGAGTCACACGAGTGCAGTGTCTCGACTCTAATGAGAATCACCCATGAAAGTACTTATGGGAAATAGGCCCCAGTGGAGGCCGCAACTCAGCAGTACATCCTGGAGCCTTAAATTTCTTTTATGTTCTGAACTATGCTTTTGGAAAAGAAAAAGACATCTAGAAATCAAGTCTCAAGCCCAGAAAAATCGTCTGAAGAATGAGCAGGGCATGCATCTGATTTACACTTGTGTCAGCTTCTCAGGGGGCCAGCCCTCAGCGAAAGCAGAGCTCCACTCGTCCACAAGGTCTGGCCCCTTCCCATCAGCCTCTGCCTACCACTGCAGGGCTTCCCAAAACATTCGTTTGTGCTTTCTTGTTCTCTTTTCTAAACTTGCCACGAGGAAAAGATTCAATAAGCAAAATTACCCATGACATATAATTTTATTCACATTTCCCGCAAAGGTTGTCTCCTCCAGACCTCAACGCTGGTTGAAGCCATCAGGAAGGGATTAGTGTTGTTATGAAATGTGTGTAATTGATTATACAGGATTCTCATTAGCGGTGGCATCTGGTAGGCTCCCTGTGTGTCTGAAGGTTTGTGCATACACAAAAAACGTGGAAAGAGATAGACAAGAGCCTCCTACAGCGTCAGGGATTAGCAAAGGCAAGATTGACTTGTAAAGTATCTTCAATTTGCCATCCAACCTGAAAAGATAGCTCCCCCTAGGCAAGAGAACTAATATCTGTCAATATGTGCAAAGGTATTGTGGCTTGGGGGTGGGTGTGTGCAAGAGGTGATCTAATTTCTACTCAGAGACAGGTGTGTAGTTCAAGCCTAATCAAGCACTATCAGTATAACCCCTCGGCCCTCCCGACCAGCTCAGTGCAGGCACAGGATCTCAACAAGTCTCATGAGGATCTTCTTCACAACTTTTGTTTGCATTGTCTGGAAAGAGATTTGTTCACTTCTCAGCTGTTAGACTGGTACAGTGAGAACCTTGAGCCTTGATAGCTCTGCCTCTTCAAGGAGAAAGCCAGCGTCAGGATGATGTCAGCAAAGAGGGATTACTTGAGTCCTGACCCAGCTGCTCTTGAAGCTGGGCAGACGCCTTAGAGACATGAATTAATACACTTCCTTCTTTGCTTCTACTAGGTTCCCCTGAGATTCTATTATGTGAAAGTCACTGCCAATACTCATAGGATCAAGAAGACGTCATTTACTGAACACTGACCACATGCCAGGTGCAGCGTTAGGTCCTTGCCGGCAGGGTCTCCCTGGCTCGGCAGAACGGCACTCTTTAGGGGGAATTGTTCTATTCCAGAACAGGAAGCAGAATCGGAACAGTAAGATTAAGCACATGCAGGAAGTCATGTGGCCAACCAGCGGTCAAGCTGTCCATCCCTTCTTCCTTAGCTGCCACCAGACACCAGTTGTGGCATGGGGGAAACAGAGCTGGCATCAGAAGACTGTGGGCCACTTGATAAGAACTCCTTGAAATTACTTACATGGAAGTGGAGATTGGGACTATTTTGTGATACAAGAATATGAAAATGATGGTGGTCACATAGGATAGAAATCTGTAACAATGGTTCCTTTCACAAATAACTTTACGAAGACATGACTCACGTGTAAGTCACCTGCAGTATAAACTCTCATGCGCTCAGCACACTCACAGATGTGCAGTCGTCAGATTCACAGTGTGCTCACTGGCTCAGAGGAAAATCTCTACCAGTTCTCATGGCACGCTTCCTTGTCCTCCCACCCACCCTTCGCCTTCCCTACGCACCCGCCAGTCTACCTCCTGACTCCCAAGTTTCCCCGCTTGGGACCTGCTCATGAATGAAACATACCATGTGATCTTCTGCGACTAGCTTTCGTCGAGCATGGTACTTTTTGGGTTCATCATGTCAGAGCACAAATCAGCACTTCCCTCTTGGCTGTCACTCCAGTATTCTAGACCTCTCCAAGATTAGAGAGTCTTTAGAGAATCTGCTAGAAGCCAAATATCTCTCCTTTCTGAAAATACACACATGTGATAAGTTCCATGTTACGTGAATCCTATCCGCAGAGGTCTGCATGGGTGTAAGTAATCATCAGTAAAATGCAGGCGTGGCTATAAGTGTTGTTCTCTTCAGTGGTTGCTCTCCCCCTATACACCCAACTCTCCCCAGAACAGACCTCAGTAACAGTGTCTGCAAGGAGACCTCTTCTTGGCTGGAGGCCACACCAAACAGACCAC
The DNA here is from genome assembly GCA_004027025.1 of Myocastor coypus. NCBI lineage: Eukaryota > Metazoa > Chordata > Mammalia > Rodentia > Myocastoridae > Myocastor > Myocastor coypus. Next base: position 30,671 of record PVJA010014962.1, read on the forward strand.
TGGGCACACACCACCACAGACCACAGCCTCCTTCAAGGACCTTATCAAGACACAGAAGAAGGGCTGGCCAGATAGCCCAATGGATTAAAGCACCTGCTTAGGCAGACACAGGTACTGGAGTTTGATCCCTGGCATGCCATGCCAGCCCTTCCCCCAGGGCATGCCGAGACTGTAATTGAGACTGGAAGTGGTGGTGTGCGCCTGTAATTCCATCACTTGGGAGGCTGAAAACAGGAGGATCACTATGAGTCCCATCTGTGTAGTGAGACCCTGTAGACCTTGTGCTAAATACCAAAACAAACATGTATAGGTGTCCTGCCAAAGCCTCATGCAGTCATGGGGTAGCTTCTGGAATTTGTGATTGATTATTCTGGGTGTGGCTGCTGCATCTCCCTTGGGGCAGGTGACTTGCATTTCAGTGTAAGGAAGAGAAATTAGCTGCTTGAGCTGCTGCTACTTTTCCCCTTGGCTCTTGCTCTCAGCTGCCCCATGAAAGGTGGCCCTATGCCATGTGCCCCTCTGCTGTGGAGCCAGCCAAATATGGACTGAAACCTCCAGTTACTGTGAGCTAAATAAACCTTTCTTTCCTTCATTTTGGGTGTTGGGTATTTGTCCCAACAATGACAGAAGAGTAACTAAGACAAAATTTGGTACCACAGGAGTGGGGTCATTGCTGTGACTAAACTTGACCATGTGGATCATGAGTGTTTGGAAATGGCTTATGGGAAGAGACAGGAAAGGTTCGGAGATATTGCCTACTTAGGAAGAGCTGGAAAAGCTTCAGCTATTCTGTAGGGGAGATTCTGGTCACAGCTTATACCAGAAGACTGACAGAAAGCTGGCCTGTAAAGACCAGGCTGAGAGGTTTTTGTTGGAAGACAGACTGCATTGGTTGTTGGACTCCCAATCATTTGTGTTTTGACTTGGCAAAAAAGTTATCTGCATTTTGTGTGTGTCCAGAGACTTTGCCTGAGACTGAGTTTAAGCATGGTAGACTAATGAATCTTTCAAAAGATATTTAAAAGCAGTCAAATACTGGAGCGGTGGGATGATTGTTACTGGGAGCTTTTAGCCAGATTTATGTTGAGAATTAAGAGCAAGGAGCCCAGCAGGGTGGCTTGTAATGTTGTGAGTTTGGCCAGAAAGGAAGTGCCGACAAAACTGTGGACTGCAAAGATGGAGCTGAAAGGATCTCCATTGCTGAGAAGGAATAAGAGAATCAAAAGTGGCCTGAGGAAATCATTAAAGTCAGAAGGTCTCTACCCTTTGCAGACTCAGAATTGCAAAGGTTAGGGACTTTGCCTTGAGGGGAAAGCTGCTCAGCCCTTTGTCCCAGAATTATGGCTCCAGCAGCCACAACAGGTCCCAGAATGGCACTGGCAAGGAGAATTTATTCCTTAGAATCAGGGTCAGAGTGCTCAGCAATCTATGTACTTAACCCCTACAACCAAGAGAGAGGGAAGCCTGGCTACTGCTCCACCTGGCATGGTTTTAGGTGCATTGAGAATGCAGGAGTTCTGAGGTTAAGAAGGCTTCCACTTCAATCTCAGAAGAAGGCCTGGGAGGCCAGACAGTGTTTCCCTGAGAGGGCAGTGTGTAAAGCTATGAGTGAGAAGCCTATTCAGTGGAAACCCCAGAAGTCTGAAAAAGCCAGGAACATGGATTGTCTAAAGGAAACTGCAAAGAGGGAGAAAAGCCAGCCTAGGAGAGAAGCCACGGGAGCTACAACTACCAAGAGTGCTATAGGGGCAGAGCCACATGGAGCTTACAGTTTGCCACAGGTTGCTTCAGATGTTCCACAAGGACTTATAGGATTTAATGTTGGCCCTTCTGGATTTTGAACTTGTGTTGGTTCCAATGCTTGGTATCCTGCTGTGTGTACCTTTTGGAATAGTAATGGTTTGTTTTGTGCCTTTGAATGTGTTGAAAATGTTGGGATTTTGGCAACTCTTAGAGATGGACTAGAACATCTTTTGCATAAAGAGATGTGCATAAGTCTTTGGGGTCCAGGGAGGAATGTTATGGTTTGTGCATAGGTGGCCCCCAAAGCCTCATGCAGTCATGGAGTGGCTTCTGGAATTTGTAATTGGTTACTGTGGGTATGGGTGCTTCACCTCCCCTGGGGCAAGTGATTTGCATTTCAATGTAAGGAAGGAAGAGAAATTGGCTGCTTGAGCTGCTGCTACTACTCCCTTGGCTCTTGCTGTTAGCTGCCACCATGAAAGGTTGTCACTCTGCCTTGGATCAAGCCAAGTATGGACTGAAACCTCCAGTAACTGTGAGCTAAATAAACCTTTCCTTCCTTCATTTTGGGTGTCAGGTGTTTGTTCCAGCAGTGAGAGCAGAGTAACTAAGACATGATGGCCTTTGGATTCTTGAATTTTCTTCAGAAGCCAGCAACCTATGGAGTGCAGCTTCATCACATCAGAGTGTGTGCCAAAAGCTTTCTTCTTTGACAGTCAGGGTGAAGCTGTTTGGATCTTTGGAAACATTAAAAATGGAGTAATGGAAGGAAAAGATGGATATGCTCATGCATGCCACCTCGACATTTTATTTTTATTTAGAACACTATAAGGTTCACGTAAGCCTACGAGCTCTTTAGTATTCAGCTATCTCTGACATTGAACTAGTGCTTATGTAGACTATACGAAAGGAGTAGTCGTTCAACACAGGCCTTCTGATCGAGGTTCCAAACCGTCTTTGCTGTGTGGTCTACATGCACAGGAAAGCACTTACAGTTTTTGTTTCATTGAAGTGGACCATGGGCCAGGGATTTAGCTCTGCAGCCTAAGCTTCTGCCTGGCAACTGCAAGGCCCTGAATTTAGTCCCTGCCCCTCTCCCCAAAAGCTGAAATGAACCAAGACTTAAGTCATTTGCTATACAGCACATATTTGCAGATAGTTTTAGGTAGTTTTTCCTTGAATTCTGTGTAACTGTCTCACCCAGACCTTGTTTGATGGCAACTTTTTTTTTTTTTTTTTGTCTTTTTGAGACAGTCTCGCTATGCTGTTCAGGCTGGTCTGGAGCTCACTTTGTAGCCCAAACTGGTCTCAAACTTGCCACAACTCTCCTGCCTCTGTGCAGCTACTTTTTCTTTAGAGATTTACCACTGTTGAATCTTTACTAGGTCCCAGTGAGAGTTTCATGGAAACAACTCACATTCTGCTCTCTCTGTGCTTGTGTGAGGTCAAAGTAGGTTGTGTGATGTTAGGGTCTGTGTCTAGTTGTCCGTCCAAAGCCTCACATAGGCATGGGGCGGGGACTTCAAGAGTTTGAGACTGACTCATGATCCATTGGGATTATGTGTTTTAGTACTGCTGGGATTATGGATTTTAGGACTGCTGGGATTATTGGCAAGGTCTAAAGTGGATATTCTGAGGCAGAGAGCCTGAATGTAATATGAGACAGAGAAACAGACTCTCTGTTTGCTCTCTGTTGCTCTCTGCTGCCCTGGTTGGTCGGTTGTCTCTGTTGCGATTAGTGCTGTTCCGCCACCATGAACTGGATGATATCTGCCAGTCTTCCTTGCCACCAGCCAAGTGTGGACTGAAACCTCCAATAACTGTGAGCTAAATAAACCTTTCCTTCCTTCATTTTGAGTGTCGGCTATGTGCCCCAGCAATGAGTACAAAGTAACTAAGACACATAATTCCCATAACAAGAGCCAGACACCGGCCTAATCGAAAAGTAAGGACTCAGAGCCTATAGCTCAAATGTTAGACCTGGGGGACGAGGACTTCATAGCAGGCAGTCTACTAGCTGCTGATGTGGAGACAAAGCACCCAACACATACAATATGCAATACTATATATAATACTGTCATATTTAGGTCTCTGACTTTTATGCATATGTATAGTTGTTCTATGGAGCCATGAAATGAATAGGTTTCTGAATGTAAATTAAAACTCACAAGTCATTTTGTATTTGGAACATATACAAGCTCGCCTTTTAAAGGAAGCCTTTACAGACTTTTTTCTACTCCTCACATAACTGTTAGAAGTTACAAAGTAAGGAGGCTGTCTGCGGTGCATTTATTCCCAATCACCCTCTTCCCAGGCTTCCTATTTCTAGTCAGATGGCAAGGTGGGGTGGGGGGAAGGCTTGGCCTCATAAGACAGGTGCCCAGCGACTTGGCTTGCCCCTGCCCTGTCCCGTGCTGAGGGCAGTTCCTGTAAAAGTGTGTAGGTGTCAGGTGTTCCTTCTCCGATCCTCTGTGCTTTTGTGCTCAGACTTGTGCAGCCATTTTCTCTATTTCCTGGAATCCATTCGGACCCAAGCCAGCACACAGCAACCACAGTGGGTTTTTCTGAGTACAGACTCGATCGTGTCACTTTCCTGAGGAAGTGGTACTTTTCGGTAGCTTCTCATTTTCTCAAAAGACAGGCCAAGGGTTGGCAGGGTAGCTCAGTGAACTAAGCTCCTGCCCAGTCAAGTGTCGGATGGGGTTTGATCACTGCACCACATGCTGGTGCTGGCCCTGCCCCCAGGTACACTGAGCTGGCCACAGAGACCAGGTGTGGTGGTGCACGCCTATAATCCCACCACTGAGGAGGCTCAGAAAAAGAGGATTAAGGAGTCCGAGCTGCATAGTGAGACCCTGAACCAAATATATTAAATATGTGGATGCCAGAACTTTCTACAGCCATTCTCCCAAGATGCTTTCTGTCCCTTCCCTGGCACCCCACACTCTTCCCACCCGCAGGTCTGTTTCCTTCTGGAGCCTAGTCAGCAGTGGCTCACTGTCATCAGGGTGCCCTTTGCTGACCCCTGGCCCTCTCCCATAGCCCTCAGTTCCTAATCCAATACTGGACTGTCTCCCCCAGTAAGCCTTTGGGCCCTGAGCAAAGACTCCTGGTGAATTTTTTTTTTTAGAATTTTATTTATTTATTTTTCTTGTTTCAGAACTTTTGTTTATTTATTTATTTTTATGGCCGGCTCAGCTTGCCCTGAGGGCAGGGCTGGCACAGCACGTGGTGTTGGGGATCAAACTGCGGTCCCTACAGCCGCCTAAGCTTTCCTAAGCAGGCGCTTTAGACCACTGAGCCATCCTGCCAGGCCCCAAGACTCCTGTTGATTGTGATCACTGACTGCCTTATCTCTACACAGGATCCCGCCCTCGCATGAGAGTAACCAAAGGATGTAGCCTGCTCAGGTTATTTTTCGGTGAATAGGGACTTGGTATAATCCAGGGCCCTCACCCTTAAAGTACATAGTAGGTCAACTGGTAAGGTCTTTGGGGCAGGGAAGTATTTTAATGTGCCTCCTGGCTTAGGTCCCACCAAGAGACTGAGCCCCACAGAAGTCATCAAGAACTATTTTAATTCATTTTTCACAGTTTCATCTTGTATTGTATTTTTGTCTCAGAACCACCAAACCGTCTAAGTGTCTTGGACTTATCCCCTTGATGAGGGGTCCTGGGGGGGGGGGTCCTATAGTTTAATTTGCTGTTGCATTTGCTACCTGCAGAGCTCATTAGAAATCAAATGACAGTGGCAAAAACGTAGACATGAGGAAACCTCTTGAGTTTAGCTGGCTGTTGCAGCCTCAGAGTGACGTTAGTGTCATCTTTTTTTGATCCCTGGGCTTTGGTGTTTTTCTTCTGCCTTTCTTGCATGGACAGAAGTAATAATCTGCTTTATGGTGAGTTTTGTGTGTGCTTACTAGAAAATCTGCTTCAGAGAGACCTTTCCCCTTAGCCTGTGATACCCTGTCGGCCTGTGTGTGCTTGCAGTGTGGCAAATCTCAGACATGGGAGGATGTGGCTTTCTCCTATGTGTGAAAATACCCAGTTTCAACTGCCCCCAGATGCCAGGTAAAGGATAATTAATACACGGTCTGTTGGCTTCAGTCAACCCAAGCCTTTAGTTTAGTTTAGTTTAGTTTAGTTTTGTTTTTAATGTACTTGGTACAGGGTCTCAACTTGGTACTGAGCTTACTACACAGCTCAGACTCACAGTGATCCTCCTGATTCAGTGCTGGGATTGCAGGTGTGAGCTACCACACCCAGTTTCAGTGGCCAGCACAGCACACCTGGAGTTCTGGGGCTGGCACAGGCCTTGGTACCGGGATGGAACTGGGCCCTTACACTGGCCAGGCAGGCACTTAGACTGCTGAGCTACCTCCACAGCCCAGCCCAAGCCATTCCTCACCTGATGCCAGAGTGTGCTTTTGGTTTTAAAGAATCAGCCAGTGATGAAAGGGTTAAGTAAGGGACAGGCTCTGAAGTATGCCGATGGAAGCCCTGTTCTGATAAGAGCTAAGTTTAGGTTTATGACAGGTTCCCTGTAAACTGTTATATTTGGAGTTTCGTATACATAAGGCCTGGCAGAGGACCCTGGCATGTGAACACACCAGACTGCCAGATACAGTCATTTCATTGTGGACATACACACACACACACACACACCCCTCTATCTGTAAAATGTAAGAAGCCGACGTATCCTAAGCACCTCAGCAAACTGCTGCTTCATTTATCCATTTCCCTTGATGCTCAGCACTTAACCCGAGTGGCTTCTTCTGTTGGATAAAGCGGGATGCAGAAAGCATCATGCGATTATGAATCTATTTCTGGGCAGATGCTGTGGGCATAGAACAATAGCCCGGCCCCGTTCGTGGGGGTGCTACGCTCAGGTACATGGGTGCCCTGGTGCATTCTCCTCCCGCTCCTGTGGGCACCTATCTGTGCTTCTCCACCAGGGACCGGGAACCTTGTAGAGCTTCCGGTGATTACCAACAGCCACTGCAGCCCCTGCGCCGCTGGCTTGCCACAGCTGCAGATCTGCGCCTCTGCCATCGGGTCTAGCAGGCACCTGTGAGTTATCAAAAGCCACAAGGGCGTGCACTGCAAAAACCAGAATAGTCAATGAGTGAAATAGCATAGGAGTGGAGCAAGTCTGCAGTAAGCGGACCGGAACCAGCGGGGCCAGGGCCTTTTGAGAGCACGTGGGCGTGGCACGTGCAGCGGCCCAGGCTGGTCCGGTCTGCTGCGCCCACTCATTATTTTGCCGGTTGAGAGGCTTGACGGAGAAATTCAATGCAGTCTCTATTATCTGCCTCCGCAGCCTACGTCTGTATAGCACGCCGGGCTCCCCAAGTGCACCAGTCTGTTTCAGATGCGCAAGATTAAGTAGCCAGCGGCGTTCAAGAGCAATTGGCCCACTCAGGAGCTCTGAAACCAGCAGAAAGGCTGTCCGATTTCGCTTTTTCTCCAGTTATCTTCAGGCTTTTCAGGGGTGCCAGGTTGCCACCTCACCCCCAAGGCTGCACTCACACATTAGAGACCTGCTGTCTTCTAGAGGGAACGCGGGGCCATGGAGTGATAGGAAACAGTTTCTTCAGTTGTTCAGGTGATTCCCTGACCTGACAGAGTGTTTACTTGGTGGAGACAGAAAGCCAGAAGGAAAGGTGAGAGGAAGGAAGGAGAAAGAAGGGCCCAGTGAAGGGAGAAGAGTCTTGGATTTGTAGCACCCCCCATGCGGGTCTCTAAATCCCTTTGAAAGCAGGAGATGACCTGGGCAGGCAACACCCATCTGCCCTGTATAGGCGGAAGTAGTGCAGAATCAGAATTATCAGGAGCTCCCTGTGCAGGACCTGGCTGGGGGCTGAAGTGCATAGGCACAGGATGGCCAGCCAGACAGACAAACAGCCAGCCAGCCAGACAGGCAGGCAGACAAAGACTGAGGCCCCAGGCCGGAATTTCTGAGATTGGTCCGGAGTGGGAAAAGCCACTGCATTCTTCAGAATTAGCTTTGTCTTTGATGAGAAAACTTGGAGAACTGGCCACAGAGGGCCGGGATCTTTTCCTCCTGTCTGAAAAGAGCCTTGCCCGGGCGGCTCCCTCTCTGTCAGTCTGCATCTCTCCAGGCCATCGGTGTCCAGAAAGTGGTGGAATGTAGTCCCTCCCATGGGGCCATGCGTGCCTGCAGGCATGAGCTGATAGAGCTCAGAGCTGGGACCCCGGTCTCCCCCGAAATCATCCACAGCTCCTCTGGCTTCAGCACCCATAGGTGTGTTCACAGCCAGGCCATCTCTGGGCAGCACAGGCCACTCTATGGACGGGCAGGCTGGGCCAGGGCGGTAGGCGCGCGCTTCTCACAGCTCCTGCCTTGCCCATGTGGCTGCTGGCAGCGGCTAAGCCTTCTTTCCTGTGCAGTGGGGAGAATACAGACCTCTGGATGGCTTGCTTTCAGGGCCACCATCCATGCATCCTGTCTTGGTTTATGTGACTTGCTGTCAAATCTAAGGGGTCACCCTCCATGAGTATCCCGGGGCACCAAGTGCTCTCCCAGAGCTAAAGACATCACTAGAATGTTAATGACCACAGAACTGCACACCTGTGCGCACGTTGTCTGGTAGAGTTACAAGCCACGCCTCACCTGTGGCGAGCAGCTGTGCCACCAGCGCTGTGCCCTGTGAGCTCTCCTCAGGGTGATGTGAACATCCACAGAGGCAGATCACAGGGGCAGCTGCATGGGGGCCCAGTAGCACCTGTGCTGGACGTTGCCTTTGCCCATGGCACACCTATATGCCTCAGGGAACTGACCACTAGTGCTGGCTTTGATAAAGAAATGTCCACTACAGAAAGGGTGCTGGCGCTGGACCATGAGTGGGACTCATGCTCAACACATTTTAATTTTTATGTATGTTTCTGATGCATGCATTTGGTATATGAAACCCTGAGGTATTTCTATGGAATGCCAATTCTAGCACTAGCACTATCCACCCTCTAATATTACATTTAAGAAAAGATAAGGAGTCCCACAAAGGAACCTAAGTCCCCAAGACCAGGTGTTGTGTCTGGAAATTTAACAAACAGTCTTTGTGTGATCTGGCAAAGCCAGCACCCCAGATCATAATCCCCTGTGCGCGGGGCCCAGCCTGGGTGGCGGCCAGCAGATCATGCTGCTTGTCATCCACCCTGGACACTTGCCGAGCTTGCAGGGCAGGGGAGATCCTGGACAGTGACTGGTGAGGAACCTGAGTGGGATTCCAGCTGGGCAGCAGGTGGTCCGCGGCGTCAGTCACTGGAGCAGCCCCCGCAGCCTCGGCTTCCTTTACAAGCATCAGCACAGCTTTGCACACCTGGAGAAACAGCACGGGGCGAGTACAGGGTGGGATCGCTGCCTGGCTGCCGGAGTACGGGGACCAGGAAGGGCCTGAAGTCGCCCACATGGAATGGTATGGCCCTTGCTCTGTTGTTGGAAGAAACTGTCTCCTGAGTCTAGCAGCGGGAGGGAGAAAGTAAACTGCTTTCGGCCGTGGTCTTCATCCAATCACGGGTCCAGCTCAGTGGTGAGTTGACGAGACCCGTTCGGTAGCCACGGTGTGCGGTCCGTGCTCGCATATGCCTCCAGGTTGCGGGACCAGTCACCCTCCACCCGCCCCCGGACCTGGGCACGTTATCAACTAAGGGTGGAAGCCAGCAGAACAGGCCACTTTCCTATAGAATTGTGCTCTCATGCACCTAGCCGCCTCTTCTTTTCCTTTTCTCCTCTGTCTCCCATTCAGGCTCACTAGGTCTAGGGAGAAATAAATGGCATCTTCATTTCACCAAAGACAGAGTTACTTCTGCTAGTGACGGATGGAAGCAAATCGAAATGCCGGACTCCAGCACCTCATCCCTTGCTTTTCCACAGTCTTCTGGAACAGAGACTTCCTAACTAAGCACAAAAAGTGTGGTGAGAATTGGAAAAATGGAGCGGGCTGTGGTGGCTCTCCTTCGTACTGCAGCACTTGGCTGACGCAGGACGGTCGCCCCAGCTCAAGCCTAAACTACACAGCGAGACCCTATCTCAAAATGAGAATTGGAAAACAGATACTCTATAAGACATATGTTTTTATTATTCTTTGACTACTTAGTGTGGAATTTAGATATTGTACAGAGATATGAATTAATATCCGTAAGACTGCCATAATTTTCTTGGTGAATTCCAATTAAGTTTATAACTTAACTTTTTATTCTGAAGGGAAAAAAGCTTTTCACAGTTTAGGCTTGGAACTAAAATAGCAGAAGAGACCCCAATAGCCCAGCATGGCTCTTTAAACTTTCTGTGGCTGGGCATTGTACCGCATACCTGTGATTCCGGTTACTAAGCTAAGGCAAGAGGTTGTGAGTTCAAGGCCAGCCTGGACAGCTTAGCAAGACAGCATCTCAGAAAAACAAAACAAAACAATAATAATAATAATAATGTAGATATGAAAAGGGCTGAAGGTGTAGCTAAATGATAGACAGTTTTCTAGCCTCCTAAAGACCCTGGTTTAATTTCTAGCAAGGTTAAACAAAAACAAATCAACAACCAACAAACAAAAAAATTCAAAAAACTTTTTCTGATCATGAAGAATCTGAACTTTTCTAAACTAACCCCTTGTTCTATTCTGTTCTGTTCCTTCTTTCTTTCTTTTTTTCTTTCTTTTTTTGTATTTTAGAGCAGGGTCTACAGGGTGTTCAGGGTCTCACTACTAGATCAGACTCATAGTGATCTGCCTGTTTACAGCTTCCAAGAGCTGGGGTTACAGGCACACACCACCACACCCGGTCTGAATTGCTCTCTCAGTGTGCCCCGGGGGCGGGGCTGGCAGGGCAGGCCCAGGGATCCAATCCAACCCCTGTGCCTGCTTGCAGGGGCTTTAATCCGATGAACTATTTGGTGGGCCCTTTGCTTTCTTTTCTTTTTTTTTTCTTGGCCACCTCTTCCTCCTTTTTTTTTTTTTTGTTGTTTGTTTGTTTGACTTTTTCAGACAAGGCCTGCTATGTAGTTCAGGCTACCCTCAAACTCCCAGCATTCCTCCTGCCTCAGCTTGCTGAGTGCTGGGATTGCAGGCACCCACTACCACCCTGGGCCTGTTCACTCTCTTATCCTGTGTGGGCAGGAGCCATTTCAGCCAGATGCTCATTCATGCAGTGCCTTTCTGGCCTCTCTCCTGTGCATAATTCTGAGTGTGTGTTACCCCTTGGCCGCACTTGCCACCCTCGCTATGGTCACCACAGCATGGTCACTGCTCAGAGGAGTGTCTGTTTCAACCACGTTGAGCTATGCAACACCAGGCCTTTGGGAAATACGTAATAACACTTCTGCTATGGGCTGACTCATGTCATGTGGGACTGTCCTAGTAGGCTCATCTGATAAGTGCTTCCTTTCAAATAAAATGTGTTTGAGGCACTTGGAAGCCAGCCCTGCCCTCCGTGTCTGCCAAGCCTTTACTTCATGGCCTAGGGTGTACAACCAGGAGTTTTAGCTGCTGGTCAGGCTTGGAAGCAAGGCCTGGCCAGCCTGGAGACCAGGGCCCAGGCTCCGTGCTAAGGGCAAAAGCGGAGCAAGATTCTTTTCTGGTTGTGGTCAATGTGCCCTTCATGGTCCACACATCTGGTATGGGCACCACAGCGCTGTGTTCAAGGTCATCAGAGTGGCCAGTGTGGTAAAGCACCTCAGATCTACACTGTCCGGCAACATGGCTTCTGCCAAACGTCAGGACGAGGCAGGGATATAGCCAAGGAACAGTCAAACGCAGTGGAGGTTATTTTAACATTTCGAAAAGTCTATTGGAAAATGGAGCATTTGCTCATAATTAGGCATGAACAGCCAAAAAATGCTTGAAAGTGCATTTGTTTAGTTGCAAAAATCTCTCAAAATAATCAACTTACTTGGATCTACAGAAGTTAATCAAAGAGGCTTGAGGGGTGGGAGTATCGGGCTCGTGAGCTGAAGACACCGTCCCCACGTGAAGAGTGGAGATCTTGAGAGAACTTGCTAAACTGCATTTCTCTGAACTCCCAGAAAGTCACCATTATAGAGAGAACCAAGCTTGAAACAAACTTCCGACAAGCATTGGAGTGGGGTGGAAGGGGAGAGGAGAAAGCCATCCCTCTCTCTATGTTTAGAACTGTGTTACCTCATGCAGAGGTGCAGGCTGAGGAGCAAGAACATGATCGCTGGATCTCTGGGGACAGTAGGTGTTGCTAAGCCGCTGAGTTTCCTGCTAGGATGGAGCTCCTAGAACTCAAGGCCGCGGGCTGGGCTTCTCTGCTCTCTTCTGCCAGGGCTGCTCAGAATGATCCCCCTCTTCCCTGTAATTTTTGTCTTTTTCCATGTTTATAGTTTCTGGTTTTATTGCCCCTAAGTATTATTTTAAGAAGTCTCGTGTCCTACGGGGAAGCAAAGCACAGTTATATGAACTAACTTGCGACATTTCAGTCTTGGACTTGGAAGCCAAGGCAAGGTGCCACTGTGTCTGTCCCATTGCTAGCAGCGCCCATCCATGAAAACTGCAGACTCCTGTGGATCACAGAAGACCAATGTGCTGGAAACGCTTGAATGATGTGGGGAGTATTGTGAAGCTACTCCCTTTGAGCCCTGAGAAGCATCTAAAGGTGCATGACCTGTCCCAGGTGCTCCTGGGTGTGCCGAGGAACCTGGAGAACCTTCCACAGAGGCCAGACAGAGAAACTGGCCTTTGCTTCGGTCACCAGAGCTGCTGTCCACAGATCACAGGCCTCCCCTCTTGCAGCTCTTTCTCTGACTCCCTTCCTAACCCAGACTTCCTCTCAAGAAGAAAGGCCACCCGTGCTGGTGACTTCTTACCAGGCTACTCTGCCTACTTAGGTAGCTGTTTAAAGAGCTGATATTCCGTGGTTGGTCGCAGCCCAGGTGTTTCTGCAGCCTCTCTTCTGACCACCTGGGCTGCGGCTGTGTGCTTCCTCTCCCCTGGCAGCTGCTCCAAGTCGCATTGTCACCCGTTCAGTGCTCAGTAGACAAGCAGTATCTCTGCAGCTGGTGCCTATCCTTTCTGTGCAGGATGGCTAGCTGAGATCGGGGGCCAGGGTAGACAGATACCAGCGAGCAAGTCTGGAAATGAACACGGTGGGTGGCAGCCAAACACAAAGCCCCTTGCTCGTCATCATAATTGAGTGAGTGGTGGTAGAGGCCATAGCAGGCTCTCGTGCTGCTTGGTCTGCGTTGATACTTGGGAATATCTTTGTGATAGCATCCTCTAAAGGCACTATTTACTTCAAGGGCCCATTGTTTTCAGACAAGTATTTCTCCATCCCTAATACGCCTGTGGCTCTCGGCACCTTTACCTGGGGGTGGTGCTTTGGGAAAACAGTTCAGAATGTGGCAAGCAAAGAAACCTGTCTGATAGCTTGCATGGTTCCTAGGTTTATATCAAACTCAGAGCAATGATAGTTGTGTTTTCTTAGCTTCCCTGCCAGGATGAGTTGAGAGAAATAACATTTCTGTTGTTTCAAAATTTAAGGTGAGATTTGGAGAGGACACCAGAAGCCATGCCAATGACCCTGGGCTGAAGAGCCAAACACCACCTCAGAGGCCGAAACCCAGAGCCTGTATTCCTAGGACACTGCCGCGGGACCAAGAGCATGTTGTGACAGTACCTTCTTCTGGGACACAGGTGAGGAGAAAGCTGATATGTATCTTTTTTTTCTAGGGAATACATGAACTACTTTTGTGGGTCTGAAATTCATTTCCTAAAGGTCAGAAGCACCCTTAACACACACACACACACACACACACACACACACACACACACACACACACATGCGTGCACGTGTACATGCAGCTGAGATTGGATCTGTGAACGAGGGAGGTATACCTTCCCTACCCAAGCATAGGGAGCTCAAGGCACCAAGGAGAAAAAAAGGTCGGAAACCCTTCAGTGAGGGTAGTGGCCACAGCGCTGACATGAAGCCCTCTGGGACCCTAGGGCTTGGGGTCCCACTGCACTGGGTCCACATTCCCGTCTCTGTGTGCACCCAGTGCCTTTAAAGAGATGGTGAGTTACCTCCTATCCCCTAGAAACAGCTCTTCTCCTGTTTAAGATGAACAGCATTGTTGCTGTTGCCCACAGGTGTGACCAACCATGTGTGATGACCTCAAGGCCCTCCCTGCCCCATCCCCACACTCATCAGCCCCAATCAAATTCAGGTTCTCTCTGAGGCCAGGCCTCTATCCTGAGCTTTGGAGGCTACACACTGGTCTGTGTAGGAAAATGAGGCTCAGTGGAGGGGAAGAGAAGTGAAGGAAAAACATGAGAGTGGGGACACAAGTCCAGGCGGAGAACCAGAGCCACAGGCAGCGACACCCAGTACCCACATAGGCAGGGTCATTCCAGTGTTGGGGTTGGAGGTCTTGGCCCAATTCTGCTTTTACAAGAAGCCCAGACTGGCCATGCAAGCCAACTCTAGAGTCAGTAGAGAAAACCTGCTGCTTTGCTACATGAGGAAAAACGACGTTGGAATTATTCGTGCTGACCATCTCAGCGGAGAAAGGCAGACTACTATGAAAGGCCGTGTGTTTATCTTTCCTACCTTAGGTATAAGGGTAATATCTAGGGCCCAGGATACTAAAACAGTAATCGTATCCCCCCCCCCAGCCATATCTGGAAAATTCATCCAACTTCCTTTCAATCATAGCCACCTGTGCGTGCAAGCGCGCACGCGGGCGCACACACACACACACACACACACACACACACACACCCCTTGGGACCTACACAATGTAATAGTTCCAGATGGATCCCCAGGAGGCAAATACTTAGACATTGCCCCAAAGGTATTCCAGTTAAAAGTTAAAAAAGCTCTTTGTAGTACCAGGGACAAAGGAAGCAACGTTGTGCTTGAATTAGAAATTGGCTGAAATTATGACACAGCCTGCAGGCCTGGCAACATTCTGGAATTTCATTTTGGCCTCAGATTAGGTGCTTGGCTGCTCCATATTTGGAATCAATATGCCATTTACCTGCTTAGGTCTTTATTATTTAGCATTGTGGCTTCAGCACTTGGGGAAACCGTAGAATAGATTTATGGGATTTTCTAGAAGTAACTAGAGGAATCTATCCATCCACTTATTTCTTCACCTAACAAGAATTTATTGACCAGAACTTGTCCACCTGGAGCCCAGGCCTGGCGTGCATGTAGGTTGGGACTTTTGCCTGCATGTGGAGACTGGAACTTCCCCATCCAATCCCCAGACCCAGTACCTCCTATGGAACCCTGCAGCAAAGTTCCCTGCCGAAAGTCTGGGTTCACACCCTCCCAGCTAGTACAGGAGCTGAACATCTTGCCAGAGGAGCACAGCTGCTATACATCCACGGGCTGCAGCAGCAAGAAGCTGAGCATAGCAGCCAGACACAGCCAGCACATCTGGACAAGTTCCAACTTGGTGGATCCGGACCCGAATTACAGTAGGTGCTAACTAGCATAACTGCACCAAAGTTCTACACCAAAGATCAGGGACAGTGCTCTACTAAGTGACAAAAAGAGGAAACAAGGAGCAATCTCAGGCCCTGAGCACACCCAGAACAAATGCAAAAGATGCCAGCATAGAAGAAAATGGGAATCACAAAGCTGAAATCTCTGAATTCATAGCATCTGAAGTAAAGAAACCAATGCAGAAAGGTAGAGAGGAAACCAAATCAGAAATAACCTCTGAAGTAAAAATGAAATCTCTGAATTAATGATGCCTGAAGTAAAGGAACAACTGCAGAAAGACAGAGAGGAAATCAGATGAAAAATAATCTCTGAAGTAGAAAAACAAAGGATAACCATAATAAACTAATTAATAGGGGCTGGGGAGATAGCTTTGTGGCACAAGTGCCTGCCTGGCAAGTGCAAGGTCATGAGTTTGAACGCCAGTCCTGTAAAAAAAAAAAAAAAAAAAAAAAAAAAAAAAAAAAAAAAAAAAAAAAAAAAAAAAAAA